>CAUYON010205321.1:0-21315 GCA_963573935.1 Arctocebus calabarensis | reverse complement strand
TTTTAACTTTTTTTTAAATTTAAGTTATATATACATAGATCATGAATACGTTTATGCCTTTATATATACATAGATCATGAATACATTTATGCCTTTGTGGGATTCAATGTGTTGATTATTTGTACAAATTGGAGTGCTTACATCCTACTAATTAACACAGCTTTCACCTCATTTACTTAATCACAGTGTTAAGACATTTGTGTTCAATACTTGAGAGATTTGACTTGTACCCTTGTGATATCCTCCATAGTTGTGGTCCCACCATTAACCCTCCCCTTCCCTTCTTCATCCTGGGCTATAGTTGTGATTCATCTCTCATATGGCATGTTTTAACTTTTTGAGGAACTTCCCGACTTTTCCACAGGGACCACACATTTTACATTCCCATCAGCAATATATGAGGGTTTCAGTTTCTCCATCTCTTCATTAACATTTGTTGTTATTATTATTGCTAACATCCTGGTAGGTGTGAAGTAGTGTCATGGTTTTGATTCACATTTTCCTAATGACTAATGATGTCAAGCATCTTTTCATGTTCTTCTTGGCCATTTGTATATCTTCTTTAGAAAAATGTCTATTTAATTCCTTTGCCCATTTTTTAATTGGGTGAGTTGTTTTTTGTGAGAGTTATGTGTATTGTATACATTTTTTTTTATTGTGATCTTTTTTTTTGGCTGGCCAGAATCCCTTTATGAAATAGATTTAATTCAGATGAGGAAACTGGGGGTCAGAAAGTTAAAGTAATTTACCCAATGCTACATATCAGTAAGTGGCGGAGTCTTATTCCAGCTTGAATCATCTGCTTTCAAATCCCATATTCTTGCCATTTTATCACATTGCTCCTTGGGCTGCTGACATAGAACCTCCTTCCTTTTAGTTCAGTTCTTAGTGCCAGCTGCTATATTGCCTTGTGGATCTTATTACAGGGTAGTGTGTATAATTTGCACATTCCAGGAAATACTGGTAATACCCTTTTCTTACACCACTCACAGACATACAGACCTTTAGAGATCTTGAAAGGAAAAGAACCCAGAGACGAATGCCTAATGACCTGACTTAGGCTGAGATAGCCACAAACTACATTTGAGCAACTGCAGCTGCTTTTTCAGTCCTTTTCTTCCCACTGTCTACTTGCCACTTTTACAGGGCCATTCATTCTTCTGGATTTGTTTCAGTACACTGTTTCTTTCTACCTTGCAGCCCCATGTGAGCCTCCACATAGGTTTTGGATGCCTGTCTTCTCCTGTTCAGTGTTGCTTCCCACCTGGGCTGTGGCTTTTTAGGAGTGCCTCCTGCTGCTGCAGATCCTGAGTGTGTGCGGTGGGGGCTCCCTTCAGCGCAAATGCACTGATCGAGACACACAGGACATGTAGTCAGGAATCAAGAGCTGAGTATTGGCTGAAGAGAAAGTTGCTACCAAAAGCTGCACACAACAGGACCCAGAAAGCCCCTCTTTTGTCCACTCTTTTTATCATACACCTGTTTATAGTACCTAGCTATTGCCTTCCATAGGTCAGGTCACTTTTTCATTGCATTCTTCCGTGGAGTCCCTTTCTCCTTCCTCCCACTGTCCTTGGATGTGTGCGGGAACTGGAAGAGCAGTAGTGAATTGTTATCTCTATCTAAGCAAGTGTTAATTAAGAAAGAGTGGTGCTTTTCTTATTATTACCATAAATAAGAATAGCTGTTAGATTTGTCTAGCAGCAATGAGAGAGGAAGTGTAGCAAAAGGCTTGGAATTGAGGAGTCATACTACACTGGGCTCAACTCTCTGGGAACTTGTATGACCTTGAGCAGCTTCTCGATCCACTTTCTAATCTGTAAAATCCAGGTGAAACTACCACTAATGTCATGGGAGTGTTGTGAAGACTTGCTGAGCTAATAATGCATGGGGACTGGATCTGCTCAGAGCCTAGTGCATGGAAAGGACTCTGTTACCGGCATTTGCCGTTATTATATTGAAGGGGAGCAGATGACACTGGGGCCAGATGACTAGACAAAAGTAAGTGGGTTCTTACTGTGATAATAATAAGTTCCCTCCTTATCTCCTTCTCTTGCTTTGTTTTCTTCATAGCACTTGAATCATTTTATCTACTTATTTGTTTCCTGTCTCTCCTTCACTAGAATGTGAAAGCTTTGAGAGGAGAAAGAAAGAGCTTTGTCAGCTTTGTTCATTGCTGCATTCCTAACCCTTGGAACAGGGCATGCAGTAATGCAATAGTGTTTATGGAGTAAATGAATGTGAGCTCTCACTATGTGCTCACTGCTATTCCAGGTGCTATTTGTGTGTTAGATAATACTATATTTATATCAGTCTTTTGAGGTCAGTATGTTGTTATCCATAGCTTCTTAGACTGTTGTCTTAAGCACTTAGAAGTAAAGAAAGTAAGTCACAGAGGAATGAGGTTCTTTGTATCTAACGTCACACAGTAAATAAAAGAATAGACATTCTCCACAGCCTGGGCTTATAGCCATTCTGCTATGTTTTGTCCCAGTGGGAAGCAGTACCAGTACAATAGACTTTCTGTAAGGGTTTTGTTTTGTTTTGTTTATTTGAGGCAGCATCTCACTCTCTTGCCCTAGGTAGAGTGCCATGGAGTCACAGCTCACAGTAATCCCAGATTCTTGGACAACTGAATAATCCTTTTTTCTCAGCTTCCTAAGTAGCTGAGACTACAGGCGCTGCCCTAATGCCTGACCAATTTTTCTATTTTTAGTAGAGATGGACGGAGTCTTGCTCTTGCTCAGGCTGATCTTAAACTCCTGAGCTCAAGAAGTCTACCCACCTCCTTCCAAAGTGCTAGGATTAGAAGTGTGAGCTACTGTGCTGGGCCAGAACCTCTGTAAGTTGACCAGTCAAGGGACTGCAACCACACAGAGGTGGTCAACGTAAGGAACTAGGCCTACCATACTGATATATACATGTGGTACATGTCCAATGTTTGGAAATTAGGTCAACTTCAGGAGGTGGTGTGTAGGGAAGTTGTCAACCTACTGTATTATTACTGATGTTATTGACAACCTCAAATACAACTTCACTACCTACATAAGCAAAGTTTTCATTTGTTCATAACACCATGGAAGAAAGGAAACACTTTTATCCCCCTCATTTGATGGTTGAGGATATCATAACATATTTAGTGAGCACATTACTGTGTCCAGCACACTTAATAACTTGTTTAACCTCACAACAAACCGATTCAATAAAGGATATTATACACATTTGACAAGTGGGAAACCTGAGGCAAAGAGGTAAAATTATTTGCCCATGGTCACATAGCTCAGAAATGGTAGATCTGGACCTCAAACCCTGACCTTGGCTTCATAGACTGCTGTCTTAAGCACTTCACCAGACAGTTTTCTTGCAGATCAGAGAGGAAATTAATGTCCAGTGATGTTGTTACTCTGCTTGTAAATGGCAGAGCTAGGATTGGAAGTCAGATCAGCTTTGGTCACCAAACCTGTGCTTTTTCACATGTAAGTTGGAGCTGAGGCAAGAGTTATGTCTGCCTTTCCTAGGACTCCTACCTCAGCACTCAGCTTTCCAGTCCTTTGAAGTGACAGGGAAGATGAGTGATTTAAAGAGGGCCACTTAAGTGGAAATGTAGAGCTGTGACCTCTGATCTCAGGTGCTTTTCTGATTCTTCTGTGTGGGGCTATGTTTCAGAATGGTGTATCTAGTTTAACCAGGCTTCAGTTGTAGGACAATCCTTTGAAAAACAAGTGGCCAATTATGTCCCCAGAAAGAACTAAAATTACTACTGGTGGTAGAAGTCTTTCCAAAATGTATGATTTTCCTTTATCATTTACCTAAAAGGATACCTGCAGAAGGTCTGTTGTCTTTATGAGATGTTACTATATGGAAGACAGATGAGTGGGACAGAGGTGGGGGTGTTGTACCTAAAAGTGTAGGAAATCTGGTTGGGCTGTACAAACAAAAACACTTCCTTCAGGGACAGTAGCCTCAAGGCATTGGGAAGCTCCCTCCGGAAAACAATAAAGCAGGGTGAGTGTCTGCTGCTGATTGCAAGCCAGTGTTCCTATCGAGGGTGGGGGGAAGCCCATGAAGCCTAAGGAGGAGGTGGCAAGATTTCTCTCATAGCAGATGCTCCCTTACTTGGAAGTGCAGCTTCCTTCTCCATTAGCCTTCTCCCCAGGCTGCTGGAGCAGAACCCATGTCCCCCACTACTTGCTCTCCTCTGTTCTCATTCTGTCCCTCTCTACTCACTGTCCTCTCAGTAGCTCAAACTCCAAATGACAAAAGCCATTTTGACTGTTTTCTCACCACTCACATCCTGTTATCCCCAAATCCTGGAGATTCTAGAGTGAGAATAACCATGCAGCGATCCTGTATTGAGCTCCTGTAGTGCATCATCTCCTTGGACAGTATGCTAAGCCCTTAATACCCATTATTTCATTTAACTCATTCAGTTTACCTTCACCCTCTTAGTAATCTTCTTATCGCATTTTATACATTTTATACGTGACCTTGGAGGGGGTGAATGGCATGCCCAAAGTTCTGCCAACAAGTGGCCAGGCTGGGATTATGGCTTAGGTCTTCTTAGCTTTTTAAAGCATGTCCTTTCTACCTTTTAAAGCCCCCTTTAAGTGACCGAAGAAGTTAGGTTTTTTTGCTGCCATTGCCTAAGCTGAGCATGGCTTCCTCTCTTACACACCTGGCGTATAGCTTTGCACATTTGTCCCAGTCTCATTGAAACAATAGGAAGTGTCATTTCAGTCAGTGGTAGTCTCTGCTGTGTAAGTTACCAGTGGGGCCTGTTCTCTGCTTATTGTTCATGGGAACATGCTCAAGGAATTTTGCAGGAAGGCCCCATCCAGGATGTTACTGGAAGATCTGCCTGGCGGAGGAGTTAGTACAAACAAAGTGTGACCCTGCCATCTCAGCCAAAACCCCCGCCTTGTGCTGGGAGGCTCTGTGACCCTAGCGGAAAAGCAGAAAAGGCTTCTTTACCCAGCCAAGAAACTGCAATAGAGTGCTGAGCTTCCCATTTGGATCTGGTTTGTACATTGCCATCTAAATGTGTTCAAGTTTCCTCTGCTCTCCTCACAGACTCTTCTGTGGTGGTCCATGTTCTTAGTAACAGTCTAGTATGAAATTTTTATTCCCACTTTTTTTTACTTTTTAAAAATTGTGGTAAAATATACATGAAAAAATTTACCATTTAGTCACTTTTACATGCATAGTTCAGTTTCATTAAGTATATTCATGTTGTTGTGCATCTAATCTCCAAAATGCTCCTCATCCTGAAAAGCTGAAACTCTACACCCATTAAAAACTTCCACATTCCTCTTTCCCCAGGTCCTGTTAACCACTGTTCTACTTTTCACCTCTATGAATCTGACATCTCTGAGAATGTCATTTAAGTGGAATCATATAATAATTATCTTTTTGAGTCTGGCTTATTTTAAGTAATGGTTTTAAGGCTAACCCACGTGGTTGCAGGTACCAGAATCTCATTACTTGTTAAGGTGAATAATATTCCATGTTGTGTTTAGATTCACTATGATATTAAAGGGCTTGCATTTGACAGCTAAGTTCTTGAACTTGCCATGGTGCACTTAATGTTGGCAGCACCGTCCAAACAAGTCAGTAAAGTTTCACAACCTTGGCATATCAGCGTCTCACAGCTATGTTCAGGTCAGTGTGTGCCCGTGTCTTGCTGAGTGGCATTCATTATTTTTGTTATGTTTTTGTGTTCCATCACAAGAATGTCAGGGCTTAAGTTAAAATAACACATAAACAAATTTCTTGTTAAACTTGGTAAGAGTGGAAGTGAAACCAGGGACATGTTAGTCTAAGTTTATGTGATAATGCTGTGAAGAAAACGGCAGTGTGCAAATGGATTAAATGTTTTTCTGGGGTGAGAGAAAGCCTCGCTGTTGAAGAGAGGTCAGCATGGCCAGTAACAAGCAGAACTCATGAAAACATTGCAAAAATTCTTCAAATTAGGTATCTTTATCGGTTGACTAAGAAGCATAGCAGACCAAGTAAACATTGATAGAGAAATAAGAACATCTTTTTGTTTGTTTGTTTTTTGAGACAGATTCTCATTTTATCACCCTTGGTAGAGTGCTGTGGCATCATAGCTCACAGCAACCTCAAACACGTGGGCTCAAGCAATCCTCTGGCCTCAGCCTTCTGAGTAGTTGGAACTACAGACACTTACTACAACACCTAGCTATTTTTTTTTTTTTTTTATAGAGATAGAGTCTCACTTTATCACCCTCTGTAGAGTGTAATGGCGTCACACAGCTCACAGCAACCTCCAACTCCTGGGCTTAGGTGATTCTCTTGCCTCCCGAGTAGCTGGGACTACAGGCGCCCGCCACAACACTAGCTTATTTTTTGTTACAGTTTGGCCAGGGTCGGTGCCCTCCCCACTGAGCCACAGGCACCGCCCAACACCTGGCTATTTTTAAAGACGAGGTCTCACTCTTGCTCAGGCTGGTCTCGAACTCATGAGCTCAGGCAGTCCACCTGCCTCAGACTCCCAGAGGCCTAGGTTTACAGGCATGAGCACTGCACCCAGCAGAAACAGGAAAATCTTCACTGAAAAGCTTGGCATGAGAAAGGTGTGGCTCTTGTATCACAACAGTGTACCAGCTTACATGGCACTGTCTGCAAGGGCATTTTTAGACAGGAAACAAATAACTGTATTGGGACACCCTCCCTCCTCACTTGATCTGGCTCCCAGTGACTTTTTTCTTTACTCAAAGAAAATACTGAAAAGAAGACATTTTAATGACATTCAGGACATTAAGGGTAATGCAATAAGAATTCTGATGGCCATTCTAGAAAAAGAGTTCTAAAATTTCTTTGAAGGGTGGCAATTGGTGCAAAGTTCCCCAAGGGGAATACTTCAAATGTTATGGTAGTGATATTCAGCCACAAGGTATGTAGTACTAGGATGAATTCGGGAACTTAATTGTGAGACCTTGTAGTCTTCCCCTTGCCAACCTCTCCAGCTTTCTAGTTTGGAATAGTCTTTACACTCTGCTCTCTATACTCTGGCTTTTTATGATCCTTCAAGAGCTATATCTTCACCTAGGGGGAAAAAAGATGGCTTTGAACATTCCCTCTGGTGAGAATGATCTTCCACTGTCCCTTCCACTCTTAAATAGCACTTAGCTTAAATATCTGCATATTTAGTTCTGGGGTCTCTTATTCCCATCTCCTGCTATTCATTTTCACATAACTTTGTCTTTATAGTGCTTGTTACAACTGTAATTTTGATTAACTGCGTATGTGTTTAATGACTGCCTTCCTTGCCAGACTGTAAATGCACGTGTTTAGTGTTATCTTCATTTTTTTCTACATAGTCCCTGACATATAATTGGTGCCCAGTAAATACCTGTTGATTGAAGCTATAAATTGAATGAAGGCATGAATATGGACACAGAAACATTTCAGGGCTATGTGGTATATGCTGGGAACATTTGGATTTTAAAATGTATATGAAATGTTAGACTATTAGTCATATCTCAGAAAACATCTTGCTGTAGCATAGATCTTTACTGTGTCATTTCTTGTTGATAAAAGCATTTGTGAATAAACTCTTCATTGTTTGAAGATGCTTCAGAGGTTCCCAAACCATAAATAACAACAACAAAGACAGCTTACATTTTCTCAGTGCTTATTCTCTACCATACTTTGTACTTGATGCTTTCCATGTATTATCTAAGTCTCCCAGTAACTCTGAAAGAAAAGTGCTATTTTCTTGGTTCTAATTTGTAATTCTACATGAAAGACCAGGGCTCAGAGAGTTTAAATAATTTGTGTAAGATTACTCTGGCTGTAAGTGGCAGGCCCAGAATTAGGAGTGGAGCTGAGCTTTGCAGCCTGGTATAGAGCACCACCCCTGCCCTGGAATCCCTCCCCACATCAACTGGAGTGGTCTTTTTTTGTTTTTTAATCTGTTTTATAAATGGAGCATCTGCCTTGGTTTTCTTTGAAGCTAGGGTTTTGTGGCTAAAAAAGAATTTGAAACCTCCAGCGCTACAGAATATATTTGACCCTGATGTACCCTTTTCAGCCTCACGATCTCCCAAATACTTGTCCTCAAAAGAGAATCATGGTTTCTATCCTATCTTCTGTAGCTAACAGGTTACTACCCATCTCCAAGGCAGTTTCCAGATGTCAGGGCAGAACAGTTATATTTTCTGTGCATTCCTCCCACAGCAGGTCCGTCCCTCTGTCTTCGCAGCAGGCATACTCTAAGTAGTGGCTGACAGGTTTGTCCCCACCACTAGACTGAGCCTCTAGAAAAGGAGCTGGCACAGGGTACTGGGGCTCAGCCATCAAGTTGGAGGGGTGCTTGGAACAGGCTGTCTGAGCT
Source organism: Arctocebus calabarensis (assembly GCA_963573935.1). NCBI lineage: Eukaryota > Metazoa > Chordata > Mammalia > Primates > Lorisidae > Arctocebus > Arctocebus calabarensis. Next base: position 12,959 of record CAUYON010205321.1, on the reverse strand, counting down.
CAGAAGCCTGGAATGTAAACTCTAGTGTGTATACTCACAGAACCCTGTGAATGTGAGGTAGAGATGATCAGATGTATTAATCACTGGTTTGGAAAGGAATGAAAATATTTCCATAATAGACAATATGTTTCTTTTCTAAAACAGACATGCCCTTATTCTTTCATGAGGAAGTAATTAAGTGTGTTTGATTAAAACATTCATAAACACTATCATTTATTCAAGGCTACTATATGCTGCTCTCTTTATTAGCACTTTATATTTGTTCTGTCTGTTGTAAAGTGTCTTCTTATCTGCATTTTAGAGTTATGGAAACTGAGGCTTAGAGATATTAAGTACCTTGCCCAAGGATAGTCAAGTTTTGTTTTATGTTTTAGGATAGTCAAGTTTTGAGTGATAGATCTGGGAATTAACTGCTCCTGCTGACTTCAAAACCAGTGCCTCAGGGCCCAACATAGTGGTTCACGCCTGTAATCCCAAAGCTCTGGGAGGCTGAGGAGGGCAGGTTGCCCGAGGTCACAATTTCAATACCAGCTGGAGCTAGAGCAAGGCCAGTGTTGTGGCAGGCACCTGTAATCCTAGCTACTTGGGAGGCTGAGGCAAGAGAATCATTTGAGCTCCGAAGTCTGAGTTTGCAGTGAGTTATGACGCCATGGCACTCCACCGGCGACAGTAAAGTGAGACTCTGTCTCAAAAAACAACCAGTGCCTTGCAATTACACTAACTGCTTCAATCTTGCATTTTCTTTATTTATTTTATTATTATTATTATCTTTTTTTTTTCTCCCTGGAGATAGAGTCTTAACGGTCTTGCCTGGGCTAGAATGCACTGGTGTCATAGCTCACTGTAACCTCAAACTCCTAGACTCAAGCAGTCCTCCTGCCTCAGCCTCCTGAGTAGCTAGGACTATAGGCATGCATCACCATGCCTGGATAATTTTCCTTTTTTTTTTTTTTTTTTTTATAGAGGTGGGGTCTCCTTCTTGCTTAGAACCGTCTCAATATCCTGGCCTTAAGTGATCCTCCTGCCTTAGCCTCCCAGAGTGCTAAGATTATAGGCATGAGTCATTATACCTGGCCCGATCTTGCATTTTAGATATCTTTCAGCTCATCACCCTAAACCAGCACCTCTATACCCTTCTTCCTCTCAGCCCCTGCTGTGCCCAAGCATCCCTTTCTGCTTCTCCTTGCCTCCTTTTCACTCCAGTTCCCTCTCCATTTCCTTACAGTATCTTTTTGATTATTGCCTCTGTATTTGTATCCTGCAATGGAAATATTTTTGATAATGTCAGTAGTAATTGGGCACTATATATATAAAATGTGGAAACTGGTGTTAATAGTATGGTAATGTCATATTTAAGTTAATACGTGTAAAAAATTCCTATTATTGAGGCTAAATTATATGTAATGATTTTTATAGCCTTTTATACTTAATAAGTTTTTGAGTTCCATATATATTTTTTAATGTATGTTTTTTCCCTCTATTTAAAATATAACAAAGTTGTGAAAAGAAAAGTGGTTAGGTAAAATTTTTTTCTTTTATTAAAGATTTTCTAAACAGTGGGATACCTATTTCAAATTATATACAAAATGGAAGATTGACTTATTTTAATAAGATTTATTTGGAGAAGTTTAAGAGGTTTCTTACAGACTTAGATTCATTTTCTGCTCCTAGTATTTCAGCAGGATTAAGTTTTTTCAATCAGTGGATCAAGTTTTAATTTTCCTGCTCCTTCCTTATACTGACATATGCTTTGGCAGAACAAAAAAGAGACCTAAACATGTCAGCATGATTTTTGTTCAATGAATTAAAAACCATAAAAGTAACAAGATCTGATCCAAATCCCTAAACTCCTGACATGGTGGTTTTGTCCTTTTCAGTCCCAAGCTTTACATTACTTGCTTGGAAAAGCTTTCTGCCTAGAAGCAGAAGTAATGGCAGCAGTACATGATTTATTTGAAATAGATTTTAAGGGGTAGGCAGCACAGTGTAGTGGGAAGAATCAGGCCAACAAGACCTGGATTTGAATCTCAGGTCTCTCACTCAGGGCATGGGCAGGTCACTTAGCATCTGTGATCCTCAATTTCCTCTTTGGAAACTGGGGTGTTAGCTCTACTTCGACAGGTTGTGAGGATCAATGAGGTATATTTAAAGTAATCGAGATCGTTTTTATTTTCAGAATACCATCAAGTAGCTGAATCTTAACACAACTGTTCACTTCAGAGCTTATCCTTTCTGAAAATTCTTCAATTTTTTTTTTTTCGCATCAGAGAAAATATCAGGTAGATGCTACTAAATCTTTAACAGCTGCTTATTAGGCTCGGCGCCTGTGGCTCAACAGGCTAAGGCTCCAGCCACGTACACCTGAGCTGGCGGGTTCGAATCCAGCTTGGGCCCGCCAAATAACAATGACAGCTGCAAGCAAAAAAAATGGCCGGGCGTTGTGGTGGGCGCCTGTAGTCCCAGCTTCTTGGGAGGCTGAGGTAAGAGACTCGCTTGAGCCCAGGAATTGGAGGTTGTGGTGAGCTGTGATGCCACAGCACTCTGTCCAGGGTGTCAGCTTGAGGCTCTGTCTCAAAAAAAAAAAAAACAAAAAACAGCTGCTTATTAACTATTCTACACCAAACTTGAATCCAGAATTTGGGATTATACTTACTTGGCAAGAACTGCATTAATTTGAGGGTCAGGAAGTATAAGCGTGTCCATTTCAGGACCCAGAGGGTGAAGGCATCTTGAGATGAAGCAGGCTCTTAAGACAGGCCAGTCTAGCTTTGCCTAGATTTGACTTTAGATAAGATAGCAAACTTCTTTGGGCCTCATTTCTTAATCTGTAAAATAGGGTTCATGATCTTCTGAGACCTTCCATGAAAAGGCTTCCAGCCTCTTTTCTTGTCACTCTCTTTGGTATCTGTGCTCTAGCCAATTCCTAAAATGAAACATGGGTGCTGTGGCTTACGGCCTTTATGCATGCTCTTTCCTCCTGGAAATTCCCTACTGCCATGCCAGTGCTGGCAACTTGCACTCATTCTTCAGATCCTAGTTTGGGTGTTAGTCATGATGGGAGGGGTTGTGCTGCAGTGACAAGCAGTTGCAAAATCTCTGAAGTTTATTTCTTGCTCATGCTGTATGATGGGTGCTGCTTATTATGTCACTGGGACCCAAGCTGATTGTTGGAAGGTCTATCTCAACTTGTATTGCAGTGAAGAAAAAGAAATCTGCCTCTTAAAACTTCTGTCCTGGGGTGACACCCATCACTTCTGCTCACATTTCATTGGCCAGAGTGAGTCAGACAGCCTGACTTCAGAAGGAGTGGGGGAAATGCATTCCTACTATGTGTCTGGAAGGATAAGAACCAGCATACCAGTGAACAGACCTAACAATTACCTTATTTATTCCTGTTGATTCAGCCCATACATACCAATTTAACCCCATCCCTAAGTTTCCCAGTAATTTTTGTCTTATTTTGCTTTTTTATTGTTATTTACCATTATCTAAGCATAAGATATGCTTAGAAAAGAATTTCAACAGTACTCAATGTCAGCAACTAATAAGTAAGTGAACTAGGTTACTGGGCTCTTAGGATTAAACCACCATTAATGTAGGAAATATAGGAATGTATGTATCAGAAAAGATGTTCAGACTGGTTTGGGGGTTCTCTGGATATAGGGAAAACGTCAGTCAAACCAGTTTTCTAGGTTCTTCGGTCCATAGCCATAGATGTCATTTCCTCAAGAAAGTCTTTCCCTTACTGCGCCTTCCTGGAACTTGCACAGTTCTGGTGAGTTAGCTGAGCTGCTTCTGCATTCCTGTGGCACCTTGTACTTCCCCACTTCTCTTACCACAGCACTTGTTGTATCCTATTGTGACTGTCTCTTTACTTGTCTCTTTCCTTAGTTAAGCTCCTTAAGAGCTGGACAGAGGTGACACCCATCACTGTTACGTTCCTTGTAATAATCTCCACACCAATACTTGTTTTGATACGTTGTAGCCACTCAGTTTGTATATGATGAAGAAAGGAAGGCAGGGTAAACTTCACTGGGTGGTTGTGATGATGAAATATAAAATAGAAAGCATAATAACTGCCTCATATGGTGGTTGTAAGGATTGATATATAAAGTGCCTATCCCAGTGGTTTATTGTAGGCCCTCAGTATGCTCATTGCTGTTAATGGTGAGGATGTTAAACAGCTGATGTTTATTAGGCATTCATAGTGTGTTAGACACTCTCCTGGGTACTTTATGGAAGTTAACTTGGACAGTGCTTCTCATATCTTGGGATTCTTACTGTATCTTGGCCAGTTTTGAGGTGATTTACAAGACCTTTTCCATAATAATTGTTAGGATTCTGGAGGTTGCTATTAATACTTGAATGATTTAGAGATGATTATTTCTATAGCATCATCATCACTCATTTGCATTGTTCTCTTTAGTGTGTGAGAAAGGGGTAGAGTCACAGCTAATAATTGATTCCCTTTTTTTAGTACTTAAAATGTACCAGAGTCAGGGCTAAACAGTTTATACACATCCTCTCATGTAGTCTTCTCACCACCACTGAGGTGCTAATACAATCCCCATTAGACAGACAGGAACTTTGAGAAGAGCAAGTTACTTACGTCTCTCATGAGAGGCATGGCCAGAATTGGACCCCAGGTTGACTGATATGCCATACTTTTAAGCAGTACTCTTACTGGCTTTCCTAGCCTGCCTTATCAGGAATGCTTCTTGACCCTGAGCATGCCCATAGCCATGTGTCAGGACTGTGAGATCAACTGGTAGACAGAGTGATGTTAAATTTTTGACTCACACTTCACAAATAGAATGATTTTGTTAACTGTTTTTTGTCTTTTATCAGAGTAACCAGGGAGCACAGGGAAATGTTGGTGAAGCTGGCCAAACAGCACACCAACAAGGCCAAAGACTCTTTACGGAGGGTTCGCAGCAACGCGATGAATAAGCTGAAGAAGTCAAAGGACAAGACTTCAGAGGACACCATTAAGCTTATAGAGAAACAGGTACTTTTGTCAACAGGTGCAGTAGCATATATGTATCTGACACAGGGAAATATTTGCTCATGTCTGAAGCTAGGACAATTAAAGCAGAACATCCCTGACTTTTTTATTCATATGATTGGCATGGACTGTGTCTTTATTCTGGGCTTAGCTGGAAACTGAGAAGGATCTATGGAGGAGGAGGGGATATTATTGACCTTTTACTATGTGCTAGTCTTTGTGCTGAACACTTTATATTACTTCATTTATTCTCCTCTCTACATAACTGAAGGAGGTAGTGAAGAAACTGAGGTTCAAAGAAGTTAATTAAACTGGGTACAGTGGCTCACACCTGTAATGCCTACACTCGGGGAGGCAGAGGCGGGTGGATTGCTTGAGCTCAGGGGTTGGAGACCAGCCTGAGCAAGAGCAAGACCCCATCTTTACTAAAAATAGGGAAAAAATTAGCCAGGTGGTATGGCCAGCACCTATAGTCCTAGCTACTTGAGAGGCTGAGGCAAGAGTATCACTTGAGCCCAGGAGTGTGCAATTGCTGTGAGCTGTGATGACACCATAGCACTCTACCCAGGGCAACATAGTGAAACTCTGTCTCAAAGAAAAAACAAGTTAAATAACTTACCCAAAGTCACTCTGCTGATAAGTGGTAGAAATTATCACTTATAATGAAATCCCACTTAGTGGGATTCAGACACAGGAAGGCTGATTTCAGAGCCTGTACACTAATGCTTTCCTCTCTGGTTTCTAGTTGCAGAGAAATGAGCACTTAATGTTTTCAGTATGTTGAGTAGTGGTACCTGAACAACTCTTAGAGGAGCTCTGGAGTAAAATAGAGAGACAAGGGAGAAAGGTATAACCACGTGTGCAAAGGTGTGGTGATACAAAAGAACATTATTCAGTTAGATCACTGGGGCTTGAACTTAGGATGAGATAAGGGAATGAATAGAGAAAACACAGTGGCCAGTACAGAAAGTCTTGTCTCCCAGGTTAAGGAGTTTGAATTTTAATGTGTCCCAAAGTTCCGACATTGGCTATACATGTGTATCAGTCACCTATTGCTACAGTAATGCTACGTAAAAACCCCAAACTCAGTGATTTACAATATCAAAGCAAAGTGTTATTTCTTAAACTCATTTCTGTGGACTAGCGGGCGTATAGCTATTCTAGACTGGGTTTGGTGGGGTTGGCTCCAAATCTTGGATTGGGTTTAAATCTGCTTTATGTATCTCTCAATCTTCAGAAGTCAGCAGGTTTCCCAGGACATCTTTTCATTGCAACAGCAGATGCCATAAGGATAGGCCCAACCACTTAAGCACATGTTAAACACCTTCTCTTGTCACATCCCATTGGCCAGAGCAAGTCACATGGCCAAGCCCAGTATCATTGATGTAGGGATGAAGTAAATATATTTCTAGAGGTCTGGGGGAGGGAGTGAATGTTTGCTGAGCAATATTTAAGCTACCATAGTATCATAATCACTTGGGGAGCTTATAAAAATACAGGTATCTGGGCTCCATTCACAGAGATGGAGTCAGTGAATCTGGGTTGGGGACCAGGAAGCTGCTACTCATACACTAATGTTCTCAAAGATTTTTTTCAGACAATGAGGAGATCACTTCTATATTCATGAAAGATGACTATGGTAGCCTGATAGAAAACAGGTCATAGTGGACGAGACTGGAGGCAGGGAGACTATTGCAGAAATCCAACCAGGAAGTGTTGATGGCCTGAACCTGAGTGGTACCAGTGGGAAATGAAAAAGGAAGATGAATTTATCTATATTTAGGAGATACATTAGTAATGTTTTACATAATATAAAGGGCTTGATAAGCCCCAAAACCTCCTTGTTCATAATAAAACCATTATTTTAGGAAGGTTGAACAGGAGTACAGGCAGGATGGGGAGTGAAGAGGGGAAGGCAACAGGTAAGAAGAGTCACTAGGGAACCCGTAGAGGAGGCCATAAGTTGACTAGCTGCTCCCCTTCTGGACCAACAGTTATAATGCTGGTTGTAAGCCTGCCACAGTAATCGTGTGGGGGAGAATTTTAGGTGGATTCTTGAGTCCTGCTCCTGCACATTCTGACTCAGTAGGTCTCTTAGGAATGTTTATTTTTAAAAAGCTCCCCAGGGCAGTGCCTGTGGCTCACTGGGTAGGGTGCTGGCCCCATATACCGAGGATGGCGGGTTCAAACCCGGTCCAGCCAAACTGCAACAAAAAAATAGCCAGGTGTTGTGGCAGGCGCCTGTATTCCCAGCTACTTGGGAGGCTGAGCAAGAGAATTGCCTAAGCCAGGGAGTTGGAGGTTGCTGTGAGCTGTGTGACGCCACGGCACTCTACTTAGGGCGATAAAGTGAGACTCTGTCTCTACAAAAATAAAAGTAAAGCTCCCCAGGTAATTCTGCAAATACACTCATGGAAGGTAATGACCTAGAAACCTTATAACGCACCGCTGTAATAATAGAGTTAGAAAAAGGTTGTTCTATACTTGATGTCCTATGACCTTGGGAAAGTTACTTGACTATTTAGAGTCTTACTGTTCTGTGAAAAGTGTTTGATACTTTCTGCCTTGAAGGGTTTCCCTGGGATGCTAGAAAGCACCATTACTGTACCTGACCCCTAAACCCTCATATCTCCCCTCTTGCCATCTTTCTGCTTTCTCCTTTGCCTCCATCAGCTAAAGAGGCAGTTTGTAGGGTAGACTGGTTTTTCTGAGCACTGATCAGGCCTGGTCGTAATCCAGGCCCTGGCTCCAGCTGGGCCTGCTCCTTGTCTGTCTCCTAGGGGATTTCCTCTCTACAGTTGAGTTTGCCTTTCATTGCTTCCTGGTGGTAAGCTGTGGACCTCTGGGGCCTGCCAGGCACTTCTCACTCAGCATGTCAGGGCATCTGCCACAGGGACCAGAGCCCACTGCCTCTTAAAAAAGGAAGAATGATCAGATAACCACCACTCTTGACAAAGTCCTTACTGGATGTCTTCACTCATTAGCACTGGTTTTCACCATCCTCTTTAGATTAGATTTTTTTCTGCAGTGTTTCATACTGTTGATTATTACTAATTTTTCAAAGTTAAAATAGATCATTAGTTAGTTTTTCTGATACTAAACTAATACATGTTTATTGTAATTTTAAGAAAGGAATGAAGTCATTGACATCTCATCTCTTAGAGATGACTATTAACATTTTAGTGCAGACTTTCAAATTGTCCCTTTAAAAGCATTTATATAATATTACAAGAAAAAAGAGCATACTGTTTACATTACATAATACACCATGGATATCTTTACAGTGCAAAAATCTTTATTAAGGATAATACCATTTGAGTATTGATTCTAACCATTATCGTTAATAACTTTATCTGTTGTCATATGGTTAAAAGTTTGGGCTGGCACATCTTTAGGAGATAGTCTTGTATAAGCTTCACTTTTTTTGCTTTTTTTCCCCCCAAATATAAATAAGACTGCAACTGATTGTTGCTTTACCCAACAATTTTTAAAAATTTATTTGTTTATTTTGTTCCTCATTATCAAAGTAATGTATACCCACTGTAGAAAATGTAGAGTACAAAAGACTATTTACAAAAGCGGGAAAAATTCATCTGATAATCCCACGTCACAGAGGCAACTGTTCTTAACATCTTAGACTATTTCTTCTTTCTTTTAACTGCATAGTTTTAATATGATTGAGAACATATATACACAATTTTGAATTCAGCTTTTAATTTTCGGTCTGGCATTAAAGGCATTAGCGTTTTCTCATGTCTTGTAAAACTCTGTAAACAGCCATTTCTAAAGGGTTGCTAAGCAGTCCATCTTGTGGTTATACCCTTGACTCACTTTCATAAGCCCTCTTTGTGGACATTTAGTTTGTTTTGACTTTTTTGTTATGCTAAGTAAGGTTGCAGTGAATATCTTTACATATAATTCTTTGTTGAGATGATTTCTGTAGGATAGAAGAAGGCCCACTTCTGTAATTACTACACAAAGGGAATGCATATTTTTAATGTTCTTGGTATATACTGCCTAAATCACTTGCAGTGTTTTTAGAATGTATTTTTTTTTGAAGTTTGCTTTTTCTAACCTCTAACACTTGAAGCTATAATTTTAAATGTGAGCTTAAAATGTTGCTTATCTTGAAAGTATTACTTTTACTTCCACATTCTATAGAAAAATTAAGTTCTTTGTATAAATTTATACAATTTTTTTGGAGTATAAAATGGCAGCATACATCAAAATTCATATGTTTCTGATTCAGTGACTTAAGAATTTATCCAAACTAAAATGTCAAGAAACTTATCTATAGGGATGTTTGTTGATGTATTATAAGAGTGTATAATAGTAGAAAAATGGAAACTGTCAACATTTCTGACAGTGGGAAAATAAATTGTTTTATATTTTTTGGAATCTATATAAAACAATAGTTATAAAAATAATTTATAGACATGGTACTTTTTTGTAATTTTTTTTAAAAGGTATATTATGTAAGAGTATTATTTCATTTTTATAAGGAAAAGTTACACTTACACAGGGTTGATAGCTTATCCAATCAAAAGTTTGAAGTGGTCATTTTAGGTGATGGGATTATGGACTATGTTAATTTTCTCTTTGTGAGATTTCCTTTCTTTCTTTTCTTTCTTTTTTTTTTTTTTGAGACAGTCTCACTATGTTGCCCTCTGTAGAGTGCTTAGCATTACAGCTCACAGCAACCTCCAACTCTTGGACTTAAGTGATTCTCTTGCTTCTGCCTCCCAAGTAGCTGGAACTATAGGCACCCGCCACAACACCCGGCTATTTTTTTTTGTTGCAGTTGCATTGTTGTTTAGCTGGACTGGGCTGCATTTGAACCCCCCAGCCTCAATACATGTGGCTGGTGCCATAATTACTGTGCTATGGGCGCCAAGCCTTCTTTTTTTATTTTTAATTTTCCAAAACTTTTTGAAGGTGAGGTCAGATTTTTAAAGACTTTATTTTGAAAATGTTTCTTTCATCTTTGGTATATAAGAATGAAATGATTCAGTTGTAGGTCTTAATCCCTGCAGTCCTGTTTGACCCTTAAATTGCCTCAACACTGCTCCACTTCCTAATCCCCAACCCAGGCCAGCTTTGCTCAAGAAAGACCATCATCTTCCCATTTAGGACTCTGACATCTGCCAGCCTGCTGTTTCACCTTCACTTTAGTTTCCTATAAATGGTCCTGCTGAACATTAAAGCACTTGGCAGAAACCATCAGTAACTCTGGCCAAGATCCTTTCACTGCTGCCTTTCTCTGAGAAACAGAGCTGCTCTGAAATGAGCAGAGCTGGGTGCTAGTGGAGTTGAAGGAGGGGAGGGCTCCTGGGCGAGGCAGTGGGTGTTCCAAGCCAGGCCTCAGGAGTGATGACTTACACATAGGCATATTCTGTGCTCCTGCCATCCCCCCTTCTCTGTCCCTGCCTTTCATTTTCCTAAACTCGTAAACAGCAATGTGATGATAGTGATGATGATGTTATAATCTTTATGAGGCAGCATATTGTAATGTAAAAGATTCTTGCTTTGGAGTCAGAGAGTCCTAGGTTAAAATCCTAGCTCTTTTGTGTATTAGCTGTTCAAATCAGTGAATAATTTCACCTCTTACAGATGGAGCCTTTGTTTCACCATCTGTAAAGTGGGAGCAGTAGTTCTCATCTCACAGGATTCGTATAAAGGCCAAACGATGCAGCATACTTAAGTGGCTCATGTGGTTGCTGGTCCTCAGTAATTATTCACCCTACTTAATTCATCCTGCTCCTCTCTTCAATCTTGTGTCTTTAGTGATCATAACACAGCATGCCTTGACTGAGGAAGGACTAGGCCAGGTGCTATTTCCTTTCTACAAAGGAAATCACATCACACTGGCCATCAGGGCAGTAAGTTCTTGGCTCAGCAATACTGCTGACTTGATCTCAGGCAGATCCGTTGACTTCCTGTGCCTTGGTTTACTCCTTTGTACAATGGGGATGCTACCTGACTGAACTGCTTTATAGAGGTTACATGAAGTGGTTAGATTTGAATGAAGTTACAGAGAGAAAAACAGGTAAAATTAATGTTCATTAATCAGGTGAGATTAATATTCATAATATGTTAAAGGGAGATAATATAATTGTATTCATGTGTTGTAAGGATTATGTGCAACAGTGCATGTAAAATTTTAGTCCAATGTCTTTCATATAGTAAGTAATAAGTAGAAGTCATTCGTAGAGGTGGTAGTGTTCATCATTATTTTGATGTCTGATAATAATGGAAAAGATAAACTTGCAGGCAAGACTGTCTCCAAGAGTACTTGTGCCTATAATATGATACAAAGTTAATAATAAATATTTTCATTGCTAATCAGAAAAGAAGTCAGGAAGTAATAGTAAAACTCATAGTAACACAACCAGTATTTGTACAACAAGTAACCAGTTTAAAATGTGCTTTTAACAGCTCTCTAAGAAAGGCACTAGTATCCTCATTTAATAGATGAGTAAACTGAGACTCAAAGTGAGAAAATGACTTGCATATATTCACCTCACTGAGACTTTTCTTTTTAACACTTCCTACTTCTTGGAACCACTGAGAATTTAACCCAAATCCCACGTTATCAAATTGTTACCCTAGATACTGCCCTTTTTCCCTTCTGTTGCTAGTCCCCAAATTAGCGTCAAAGCCATTTTCCTAGAGGAAGCATGTAGCCCTCATTCCTGGCCGTTCCAGGTGGCCAGCCTGTAGGTGCTGGAGCACTGCTGGGCACCACACCACACGCCATGCAAGTTAGCTACAGGGGGCAGAAGCATCTCAAGGGTTTGTGGCCAAGCTGCCATTCTGAGTCCAGCCACCTTTCCAGAGTATTTGGCAGCCCCAGGAGCTTTGCTTTTCCAGCTGAGAAGTGCACAGCTGTTGCCATGGTGAGAGCCTGGCTGCACCTCTGCTTGGCACCGATTGCTCCAGGTCCTTTTTAGTTTTTACCCTAAATGTATTTTGTTTCTAATTCCGAGCCAAGGCCTGTGGTCTGCAAATACAGATGTCAAGCAGCCACCGTGCTGCTTGCTGAGCACGCAATTTGTGGGCCTCACACTACTGCCTTCAAAGCTTCCTGCCTTCAGTCCCATTTAGACACAGGAGGAAGGCTGCAGCACCTACTAAATTATTTTGCTTTGTTTTTCATTCTTGAAGAGAGTACATGTTTGTTGTAAAGAATTTGAAAAATCCAGGAACATACAAAAACTTTAATTATTCACTTGATAAATATTTCCTGAGAACTTGCTGTGTTCTAAGTCCTAAGCTAGATGTAATAGGTATAGATGTGAATAATACATTTCCTATCGTCCCATTACTAAAAGGTAACCACTTAATATATAGGTAAGTTTTCTTCCAGTTTAAAATATTTGCAGTTTTTTTGTTCACATGCCAGTATTTCAGAGGTCATGTCTACTACATCCATATATAATTTTGTATCCTGCTTTTTCCCTAAGTCAAGGATAATATCAGCATGTTTCCATATTATAAATAATATCTTGAACCACTATTGAAAAAGAATTATTTTCTGATTATAAAAGCAATCTATGCTGGTTATAAAACATTCATACATTTCAGAAATATATACTAAAATGTTATTCATATTTATATCCTATACATAAGAAATAGAAATAGTCTTAACTATTTTTAATGACTATATATATTCAACTATTTCCCCATTCACTAACTTTACATTTTCTGATATTTCATCATTAAAAATAAAGCTGAGGATTCGGCGCCTGTGGCTCAATGGGCTAAGGTGCCAGCCACATATACCTGAGCTGGCAGGTTCGAATCAGCCCGGGCCTGCCAGGCAACAATGACGGCTGCAACCAAAAAATGGCCGGGCGTGTTGATGGGCGCCTATGATCCCAGCTACTTGGGAGGCAGAGGCAGGAGACTCACTTGAGCCCAGGAGTTGGAGGTTGCTGTGAGCTGTGATGTCACA
>CAUYON010205319.1:0-16354 GCA_963573935.1 Arctocebus calabarensis | reverse complement strand
TTTCCCCTATCCCTGTATTCCTGTGCTATAATTGGGTTTTAGCCTTCATATGAAAGCTATAAATTAGCTTCATATTAGGGCTGAGTACATTGGATACTTTTTCTTCCATTCTTGAGATACTTTGCTAAGAAGAATAGTATTACTATTAAATTAATATAGATCCAATGTAATATAATTGAAAGAAATAATTATAATTGTTTATATATAATTTTATATAATTAAAATCATTATTTATTTACTATTACATTATTAATATTTTGAAATTTAAAAAATGTAAAAAAGAGGCCGGACACAGTGGCTCAGACCAGTTATCCTAGCACTCTGGGATTCCAAGGCCGGTGGATTGCTTGGGATCAGGAGTTGAGACCAGACTGAGCCAGAGCTAGAATTATTCCATCTCTAAGAATAGCCAGGCATTGTAACTGGCGCCTGTAGTTCCAGTTACTTGGGAGGATGAGGCAAAAGAATCACTGAAGCACAAGAGTTTGAGGTTTCTGTGAGCTATGACACAATAGCACTTTACTGAGGGTGACAAAGTGAGACTGTCTCAAAAACAAAACAAAACATGTATACACACACACATACACACAAACCTGATGGATTAACTGTTGAATTTTACCAGACGTTTAAGAAAAGACTAATACTAATCTTCAAACTCTTCCAAAATAAATTAAAGGAGACAGAACATGACCAAAGTAATTTTATGAGGCCAACATTACCCTGATATCAAAGTCATCCAGAACACTACAAGAAAAGAAAATTACAAGCCAGAATCTCTGAAGAATATAGATGCAGAAAATCGTCAATAAGATATGAGTGAAAAGAATTCAACAGCATGTTAAGAGGATCATTCATATTTTTGAAGTGCTATTTATTCCAGGGATACAAAGGTAGTTAAACATACACAAATCCATAAATGTGATACACTACATTAACACAATGAAGGACAAAAATCTATGACCATCTTAATAGAGGCATGATAGTTATCCCTCCCAAAATTAGGTATAAAAGGAGCATGCCTCAATACAATAAGTGGCACATATCACAAACTCATACTTAGCTTCATAACCAACAGAGAAAAGCTGAAATCTTCCCCTCTAAAATCAGCAACAAGGCAAAGATACCCCCTGTCACCACTTGCATTCAACAAAGTACTGGAAGTTCTAGCCAGAGATATTAGGCAAGAGAGAAATAAAGGAATACAAATTTGAAAGGAAAAAGTTAAATTGTTCATTTTAAGATCAGATGACCTGATCTTATATAGAGAAAAATGCTAAAAACTATCAAAAAAATTGTTAGAACTTAATAAACAATTTCACTAAAGCTATAGGATATACAATCAACATACAAAAGTCAATAGTGTATCTATACTCTAAAAGAGAAATAACTGAAAAAGACATCAAGATCAATCTCATTATAGTAGCTATAAAATAACATAAAATGAAACAAAAATAAATTTAGCAAAGAAGGTGAAATATCTATCTACTGACAGCTATAATGTATTGGTGGAAAAGTGATAAGACATAAACCAATTGAAACACATCCATGTTCATAAACTGGAAGAATATTGTTAAAAATGTGCATAGTACCCTAAGTAATCTACAAATTCAATACAATCCCTACTGTAATTCCAATGACATTTTTCCTAAATGAAAAAAATAGAAAAAAATAAAACCCTAAAATGTGTATGGTCTATGAAAGATCCTAAATACTCAAAGCAATCTTTAGCAAATAAAGCTGGAGGCATCACATTATCTGACTTGAAAATATGATGCATCTATATCAAAATTTACATGTTGTACAGAAGCTTTCAAAGATCTTCGTCTTCTCTGGGGGACCCTAACTTAAGTAAGCTAACTTATCATGTTCTTACCAGCTAACATGTCACTGCTAATACCCAGATTGTGTATATTTATGTCCTACATGTATTGACGTTCTGATTTATATAAATTAAACAGAAATCCATTTTGAGATAAGTGGTAGTAAAACTGCAGAATGTTCAAAAATGGGCTCGGCACCTGTAGCTCAGCGGCTAGGGCGCCAGCCACATACACCGGTGCTGGTGGGTTTGAATACAGCCTGGGCCTGCCGAACAATGACAACTGCAACCAAAAAACAACTGGGCATTGTGGCGGGCACCTGTAGTCCCAGCTACTTGGGAGACTGAGGCAGGAGAATCACTTAAGCCTAAGAGTTTGAGGTTGCTGTGAGCTGTGTTGCTACAGCACTCTCTCCAGGGTGACAGCTTGAGACTCTGTCTCAAAAACAAATAAATTAACAAACAAATGAAAAAAAGAATATTCAGAAATTAAGGGAAAATCTAAGAATTCAATATAAACATTTCACTTGCCAAAATGGATAAACAATTTGGTTGAAAGAAAAACTTGTCAGATGGTGCCTGTGGCTCATCAAGTAGGGCACCCGCCCGATATACCAAAGGTGGCAGGTTCAAACCCAGCCTCATCTCCAAACTGCAAAACAGAAAAATAGCCGAGCATTGTGGCGAGCGCCTGTAGTCCCAGCTACTAGGGAGGCTGAGGCGAGAGGATCACCTAAGCCGAGGAGTTGGAGGTTGCTGTGAGCTGTATGATGCCACAGCAGTCTAACAAGGGAGATAAAGTGAGACTCTGTCTCTAAGAAAATACTGTGAAGGCTATGTTAACCAGTTAGAGGAAAATATTTCAAATTGTATATAAAACCAGCACATTGTACCCCACCATTGCATTAATGTACATAGCTATGATTTAATAATAAAAAAAGAAAAAAAGAAAAGAAAACTTGTCAAAACAAACAAAAATGACGCAATACATCCAATAACATGACATGCCAATAAACAATTATATTTCCTGCTGATGTATTTTCTGAGATTAGAAATGAAATAAAGGTATTTCCAATCAAATTTTTAAAAAATTTCCTTAAAAGAATGATTTAAAACCAATTTTCCAAAAATAATTTTTATCTATAATGATAAAGAAGCAAAGAGCAATATTGCCATTTTTTTTTTAAAAAATGTATGATTGTTTGGAATACTTCATGTATTTAAAAAATGTATCTAAATATAATAGGTTACCTCAGGGATGAAGGCAATATATTTTGCATCATATCTTTAAATAATTCCAAAATATGAATGACAAGTCATAGCAAGTAAAAAAAGTAGAATTTAATTTTATTCACACCATGTATCTCTCTACTTCCAGACAACTATCTTACAATGACAATATTGATTCATACCATCTGCTCTAATGTCAGTTGCACAAAGAATTTCAACATTCTATTCCTTACTTACCTTTCAGGAAAGACAACATTGATTTTTTTTCTTTATTGAATAAATGGCAAAAATAGTTCATTTTAAACATTTCTTTTACGCTGTGTGGCAGAATAATAGGAAAAGAAAGAATATAATATAAAACATGCATTCTTCTTTTTCATGAAGTGTGAAAATATTTTTCATGAATGTAACATTAAAGAATCACAGCTGGAATTATAGGTAAATCATGAAATGGCAAAAATAGGGAAATTTCTAGAATGATAAGTTATATTTTTGGGGTAAGTTTATTATTGTTATTGTTTAATTATTAAGTTGTTAACATTTTATGGACTGTCTTTCGTTCATGATGTCATGTGGAAATACTCAAATGAATTAAAATCATATGGGGTTATACCAGTGCCTTTTTTCCAAGCATACATCATTTAATGATAAATCTGTATTCTGTAAATGTGGACCTTTAAATCTTTAATAAAGTGGACTAGCCACACTCCATGGCAACAGAAGTGCATAAGCGAAATTCACACCAGGTGGCAGTATTTCCTAATCAGGAGCCTCAATTTCTCTTATACTATAAAGCAGCTTTTTATATTATCAACTAGATGTTTCTCCTTTCCCCTCCCCTTTCTTGATCCCTCCCAACATCCATTTCAGTGCTGGTTCATTAAAATCCTATTGTTCAGTATTGTGGTGACCAGAATCTCTCTATATTAATTCCCCTGGTGTGTACTTTGTTCCCTTATGTTGAATTGTTTTTCGTCCTCAGTGTGATACAGTGTGAAGGCTGTAGAAAGAAATGTGTCAGGTTATTAGAAAAGAAGCTCATGTGGTAGGGACAATAAATGAGCACAATTGAAATGAGATGTAGTATTGGGACATGGACTTGGATAATAAGAAATCAGCAGCCCAACATACTATATGCAAGGTACAGGTAAATTGACATTTGGTTCCATTGCATATATATTTTTTTTAATGTTGTGAAGAGTTGAATTTATTTTATCTGTACATCAATTAAAAGATTTTTATTTCATCATCTATACTTTATCTGCGGTTTTAAATAGAGTTACACTGCAACACTATATATTTTGAGCTTTTTCTATTTATGAAACTGACTTGCAAAATTTGCCAGCTGAGGCAACTTGTTTTCGTTGTTGTTGTTTTTCTCATTTACTCTTGATGTCTTTCTTTGGAAGGTGGTTATAAATTCTAGCCCTGCCCTATGCCCTCACAGGGCTTCACAGGAGGTGGTCATGAATGTTTACCATTTTCCTTTCACTGGATATTTCTTCAACTTGACAGATGGCTTAATGCCTAAGTGTCCAACTGTGACCAGAATTCCCTTTCATAGGGACTTGTTTATGTCTGCAGACATTTCTGTGGCTTTTTTGACCTGTATCTATTTCTTCCTTACCAAGATAGCTACGCTCTCAGAGAACCTTGACTGGGACAATTAGGATTTGGTGCAAACAGCACAAAAAAAGACACGAAGTAACAGAAGCATTTTATTACTTACAGACCCATGAAGAAAGGAGTTCCTATGGTGGTCAGTGATGGGGAGTCAGAGATGGCAGGATGTTTAACCAGCAGGTGAGTTGACCAAAAGCCAGAGAAAGGAAGAGAGAGAGCGATACAAGTGTTGACCATTAGGTTTAATTAAGGTTAGCAGCTAAGGGATGTGTTGGGTTAGGACAGTCTATTAAGGAAAAAGCAGGTTATTAGAAATGAACTATAAATAGGTAAAGAGAAGTGTATGCATAGCTTATACAACCATAAAGGGAGGGGGATTTTTTTCACACAAAATTTATTGTTATTGTTGTAGCTATTACATCATTTTCCAACTATTAAATAGCAATTATGTTAACATTTTATTATTTTATTATTATTCTTGTTTTAAATTTCAGAATATTAGTACACATGCTTTGTTTACATACTTTGCTTTTTTTACAGATTGAGTCAAAGTTGTACATGTAAATGTGCCCTTCACCCAGAAAGTGTGCTTTGTGTCCAACTGGGGTGAATTTTCCCAGCTCCGCCGTCTCCGTCCTCCTAGCTTGATTTTCACTGAGATTTACTTCCAGATGTGGACTTAAGTGTTGACTGATTAGTTCCAATTTGTTATGGAGTACATGTGTTCGTTTTTCCATTCTTGTGATATTTCTCTCAAAAGAATAGTTTAAAATATCTCAGATTGTATGTGAAACCTGCACACTGTACCCCATGATTGAATTATTGTACACAGCTATGATTCAATAAAAAATAAATAAATAAATAAATAAATGAAAGCTCTAAAAAAAAGAATAGTTTCCAGTTCCCTCTAGGCCATCCAAAAAGACGCCAGATCACCATTTATGGCATCTGAATAGTACTTCAGATGGCTGAGTAGTACTCCATAGCAGGCATACGCCAAAGATTATTAATCCATTCATGTACTGGTGGGCATTTGTGTTGTTTCCACTTGTTTGTGATGGCAAATCGCGCTAATATAAACATTCAAGTGCAGGTGTCCTTTTTATAAAAGGACCTTTTTTCCTTTGGGAATATACCCAGCAGTGGGATTGCTGGATCACATGGGGTATACATTCAGGTCTCTGAGGTGTCTCCGTACAATTTTCCATACAGGTTGCACTAGCTGATAGCCTCACTGTACACAGGGTTCCTTTCCCTCCTCATCCACGCCAACATCTGTTGTTTTGGGACTTTGGGAGGGGAAGTTGAGACAGAGTCTCACTTTGTTACCCTTGGTAGGTGCCATGGCATCACAGCTCACAGCAACCTCAAACTCTTGGGCTCAAGCAATGCTCTTGCCCTGGTCTCCCGAGTAGCTGGGACTACAGGCTCCTGCCACAACGACTGGCTATTTTTTTAGACATGAGATCTTGCTCTGGCTCAGACTGGTGTTGAACCAGTGAGCTCAGCCACCAGTATTCCCGGCCCGTTTTGGGACTTTTTAATAGGACACATTCTCATTGGAGTTAGGTGATATCTCACTGTGGTTTTGATTTTCATTTCCTTAACAACTAGCAACACTGAACATTTTTTAATGAGTTTGTTGACCATTAGTATATCTTCATTTAAAGTTTCTTCTCATGTCTTTTGCCCACTTTTTAATAGGGTTTTTGGAGAGGAAAGTTTTAACTAGGTCAAAAGTGAAAGGGGAGAACTAGGTTCCAAACGACTTGCCGAACCTAAACATGGATGCCAAGGCAGCAAGTATAGCAAAGAAAATCGTAAAACTATGAAGAATATATCAATCGTGATATTTCTTATCTCACTTAGAATATTTATGCCAGGAAGTGGCCTGGGTATTGTAATGATCTGCGGTATAAAAGTAAATCCTGTTTTTTCTCATTGCCTATTCATAGTTTATGTGAGCCATCTCATCAGATAGAAATGTCATAGTAATAGAAATACAGACAGAGGGATGTCGGTATCAGAGATAATGCGGCTATGGTAGACAGTAATCTCTGTGTAAAAACAGGATGACATTGAAGAGCTGGAGTTATGAATATGCTTTATTTTCATAATGGCTATCATTAATTTGCTGTTTAATATTAAGGAAGCTATGCATGCTAAATACTTCATTACATTTAATTCTTTTTTTTTTTTATTGAATCATAGCTGTGTACATTAGTTCAACCATGGGGTACAGTGTGGGGGCTTCACATGCAATCTGAGATATTTTATAGCAATCTCCTCTATTACCCTATATTTGTAGGAAGCAAAACAAGCTGCCCAAAATTCAGAGCGTACTTTTTATTCAAGTGACTGAAAATGATGGTAAAAAACAAACTGAAGCATATACCTCATATTCAGTGGATGAATTTAACACCATCAAAGCCATTAAAATACAATGGTTACATTTTAGAGAGGCAGGAAGGAGACAAAGAGGTTATAATTATATTATGCTAATGTTAGGGAATGCCTTAAAAATAAATACTTAAACATACATTTTTTACTTGATAGTGTAATAATTTATTTGATTGGCTGATTATCCTGCCCAAGCTTTGCTCTCAGGAGGACCCTCCCTGGTCCACTGTTCTTCTTGGGAATGAAGAACTGGAAAGAAAGTCTCATTTTAGGAGCTGTACTAATTTACCAACTTTCTTTTTACTTTTTTTTCTTTTTTCTGTTAGAGATTTGAGAGACCAAAGCTTGGCTTAGGAGTTAAACATTGCAGCTTTTTGGCTAGTTGTGTTTGAATTTACATTTGAGTCATTTTACAAACTAACTGAATATAGAGAATTGATTGCAGAGTAGTCTTTGGCTGGGATAAATACTGAATATGATGGGTTCAACTAAAAAGCTGCCGCACTCTTCTTTTGATTCTCTCCTTTTCAGCCGCAGTGATCTTTTTGGCTAATGTGTATGCTTTGAGAGAGGTGCAAGGTAAACAGCTTTTGGCATTCTACAGCGTGATCCAACTACTCATGAACTTATTTTTCCCTTCAGCATCTATTCCAGCCTTGTTTCCAAAATTCCACATCCAATCTGCCAGGCCGTGCTGCACTGTCCTGTAGTGACTTCTCTGATGATCACATAATCTCATAAAGTTGTGCCTAACCAATTACTGCCCCTTTATACATTTTAAACTTTCTTCTGGAGCCCAGCAACAAGTATTGTCAGTAACAAGAAGTGTAAGAATCAAATCTTTAATTCCTGAAAAATGTGATTTAACAAAGAAAAGAAAAATCAGCCTTGCCATATCTTCTATAAATCAACTTTATCTGCCACAGATAGGTTCAACACTTAAGAGTTTCATGGGAAAGGAGAGAGGGGAGGAAGGAGGAGACAGGGTTCTCCCACCTAAGGAGCACAAAGTAAGGGTATATGGCCCATCCTGGGTGCAGGGCACAACTACAACAGGGCTCTACTGGGCAAATGTTAACATTGTAACTTAATAACTTATACCCTCATACTAACCTGAAATTTATTAAAAAAGGTTTCTTGCTTAGCATCTTGGACCAGGTGGAGCTTATTTTCTTTTCCCAGCAATGCTTAAGGGTAGTACAATTTAGATCACTCAATGAATAAATAAGAGAAGTGTACTTAAATTCCACTTTCAGTCCAAAAAGGTCAAGAGCAAAGGGGGCTTGCGAGTGGAAGATATTCCATAACTCCACACATTTTCTACATTCTAGTTCTTAGCTCCTAATTGTTTATTGATCAATTCATTTTCACATTCACAGTCTGAGAAATTCAACAAATACTGCGAATCACTAGGTTTGCTGGGTACTATGCTATTGTCCCACATTTTCACATCCACTCTTTTCTTTGAAAAGTGTCAATGGGACTTTATTCTTGTCTTCTCTGACTATTTTTACAAATGCAATTTTTTTTTTTGTAAACAGACATAAAATTACTTTTCAATAAACATAAATATAAGATTAAAAGAATGTTCTGAAAGTATTCACATAGGTGGTGAACATGAAGACTCCCTAGGACACTCCTAACTTTTGATCATTCCACATTGATAATAGCAAAATAAAAACTTGAGAGTAAAATGATTTCCCACATTTAACACTGTAGAAACACCATCTATCCTGAATTATATCATTGTTTGAACTCATAAGGAATTGATGAATAAAAGGTTGTCTTTTGTTTGAGTTTGATTTGTAATTCCCTGGTCACGAGGAGCATTTTGACCTGGTTTTGGCTCTTTTCTCCCCCTCCCCTGCCAGTTGATTGTCTATAATACCTGAAACTCAAACTTGAACTTCACTTTTTTGCCAACTGCTTCCATCGCAGGTCTCATCAATAGCAGGTGCTAGTGAGATGCTATGAAAGTGAAAGTGGTTGTCCCTTCCTCTCTGCTATGTACCATCTTGATGGTTTTTCACCACATAACTGCATTTTGTTCTGATTTCTGGCTGTTTTCTACCCTCCCTAAATCAGTGTCTTTGAGGGTCCTCAAGGATTTTAGACCCAGCTGTAGTTTACCCGTATTTGAGCCACAGCTTGAGGGGACTCTCTTCTGACCTCCTGAGGTACAGCACAACGAAAGCCCCAGCTCTTTCTCAGAGATTGGAGTTGCTCTTTCTTTGGGCTGCTCTTGCGAGCTTCTAGGTTTTAGTGATCAAATCTTCTCTTTATTCTGTCAGACCCAGGGGCAGTGGCTTCTTTCAGCACTTATTTGTCCCTCGTCGATCCAGGACCTTTTTTTTACTTCACACTAGCTATTTATTGATACCTTATAAGTGCTCTCTAATAAAATAGCTCAGGTGTTTGTTTTGTACTGTTTTTTCTCTAACTAAACCCAAGGAAATAACAACTCCTAACCATATTTTGAGGGGCTTTGTTGCTATTGTTGTTTAGTTTAATTTTTCTTTCTAACCCTATCTCTGCCAAATAGATCCTATAGGCTCAGAATTTTTTAAATAAAATCTTGAAATTCAGCCCATGCCCTGAAGTGTATAGTTAGGGATTTGAGTTTTATCTTCTATCTTTAAGGAGACTGGTGCTGTTAGAGGCAGTCATCTTTCCCAAACCTTTCGTATTCTTTATGTCTGTAACAATTCATTTCTCCAAAACCTTTACTTCTTGCTAGTCAAAGTTGAATTATAATTTTATATTTTAGCATTGCACACCATGGGCTACCATAGTCCTAGCCTATAATGTTGGCTGGATTGATTTACTTCTTTTAATCTTAGGCAAACTAGAAGATCAGTTCCTGATTCCCCGATTTCCCAAGACATCTGTTAGTGTTAGTGCCTATGTTAGTTAAGGTTCTTACTAACTAGCAGTGGTAATAAATTCAGACTATTTTTAAAGACCATGAATTAATTACATGAATATTATTTCACAAAATATCCAGGTAGAGTGTACAAACATTCAGAACATGGGAGAGAAAAAAAGAGATTATGAATCTGGATCAAAATTTCAGTCACACAACAGAAAGGAAACAGGGAGTTGCTGCTCCTGACAGCTGAATGCTTCGGGCCCTGCTGCCAAAGCTCCAGCAAGGACTTCGCGGCTGGCATCTCATCCATTCTGTTCCCCAAACGCAAGCTTACCACTAATAGAACAACTATTTCTGATTCTTTCTCTCATTATCAACAAATTAACAACTTTAGCTGCCTGAACCAGGCTCAGTCAAAAGCCCATGCCTTCGTTTGCAAAGAAGCAGGCATTTTTAGCCTTAAGAATAGGAAATTTTGTCACCTGTCAAAATTCACAAAATGGAAATTCATAAATTCTAAGAAGAAGGTTGTTTTTTTTTTTTTTTTGTCAAATAATCAATAATGAATACATCTCACACTCACCTTCGGTACTTTTACCTCCCAGTGACTTCCAAGAAGAAGTCCATTCTCCAACAAGAACTTTACTAGACTGCTACAATGCCCTCTCAGGGTTATGGTTTTTGTAACATTTTCTACTAGTCTGTGAAAACACGCAATGCTCAGTTGCAATCATCTTAAACATACAATTCAGAACCTCCAGGAATGTTCATTTTAGTTTTGCTTTGATCTCTAGGTATGCTCTTCTTATCTGATTTGTTCAAGTTATTTTTAGGGTTCGGCGAGACTCTGTTAAGGTTCATCCTTATGTAAATGGAACACTGAGGCTCTAATGTGGGTATTTTCTTGGAATCTGGGATCAGACTGTAGTGCTTAAATCTCCATATTTATCATTTACTAAATATTAATGATTTGGGAATTTTCTTAATATTTCAGTTCTTTAACTTTCTCACTTGAAACTTGGATTATTCATTGTACCTCTGTTTTATGACTATGGTGAAAAACACATTATTCCATATATTTACTGAGCCTTACTTAAAACAGAATGTTTAGTACAAGTTGTTATTATTAATCATCCTTAACAATACTATGTAACTTTCAAACTGTTGGTAGTCTCTAACGTTTTGAAAATATGACCCCTCCAAAGAAGAAATTTCCAGATTAATATGTAGATTGACTACACTGATGTTAAACATAATCCAATCCCCTTTGTACTTAGGCAGATCTTTCTCTTGCCTGGAGTTTTGTTCAATAATTAGTTTAACGTGCAGTTTGTTTTATAATAACTACATGGCAAACATGGTAACAGAATAATGCTGACATAGTAAAATTAAAGGTACACCCCTCATATACTTTTTGTCCCGGTAGGAGAGCAGAGATAAAATATCATTTGTTTCTATGCCATGTAGTGTACACCGCATGGCGAGCATTCACAGAGCAATGCAAAGCACAGAAGAGGAACGCTTAAATCACCCAGGTATTCTTAGAAAGCACCAAGAGTGGCTATGAGCCAGCACTTGAAGAAAAAGAGCTATAAAGGTTAAAGAAAAATGCGGAGCTGGCATTTCTGTCAAAGGGAACTGTATGAATAAAAGAATAGAGCTGTGAAATGATATATTGTATGAGGCATTTTGTAAGAAGTGTGTGGTGTAAAATAGCAAGAAATGAAGCAGTATCTACAAAAGGGGCCAATTCATGGAAGGGCTTATGCATCCTGATTATAAATTCAGACTTAATCTTTTGGGCAATAGGAGCAATTGCAGAACTTAAGTAGAAAAGTGAGTGACACAGGTGAATTTTGATTTTCAAATGGGTATCCATACCAAAAAGACATGAATGAGTAATCTGGCTTACTCACTTATTCTCTGAAGGAGATTGAGAAGTTTACTTAAATTTCTTGAATTTCAGCTTTTTCATTCCGGAAGCTTAGATGAGATATACAATTATAATAAATTTAAATTTCTCAATTAAAGCAACAGCTTATTTAATATAACTTCCCATGGGTTTTTAGATGTGTACTGTGACAGTACTTCTTGGTTAGAAAATATATGGAATTAACACATGAACATGATAATTACAGAGCACAGTTAGGATTGAGAAAGGAAAAAATGGTAGCTGCACCATCTCCAAGTGAAGGAATATGTTACTAAAAGTGTTGTAACTGATGATCAAGAGGATGTTCTCAGGTTCAAGTTTGATTATGACATGATAAAGCCTCCATTGGAGAGCCCAGTGAAGAATTCCTTGCAGCAGTTGTGGAAAGATAGGGTGAAGAAAATTGTGCTTAGAGGAAAAAAATAGACATTAAAAAGAAAAACAAAAATAACACCATGATCACAGTTTGGAATATAAAGAAAATCCAGATACTTCTCTATAATAGCCACTGAATGAATACCTCTTCTTTTAACAACAACAATAATAAATAGGAACATACTGCTAATGAGAACTGCAGAACATAGGGTTTAGGAAAGTAACCACGAATCAGGGAAGAGGTCCCTAATAAGTACTTATTTTATGAAGATAACATAAACAGGACAGGAGAATGAAAAAAGGGAACTTTCTTCTGTTTTCTTTATTCATCTATTTTTTACTTCAAATTATATGAGAGAACAAATTTGTAGGTTACGTTGTCCTCACTTCCAAGGTAAAGTTCAAGTTGTAGAAGAGTGCCTTACCCAGGGGCATGTTGAATACCCTAACATTGTGCACATTAGCTGAGATCCTGCTAATCACTGTCCCCCCTTTCCCTATCCTCTCCTTCCTCACCCCTCTCCCTTGCTAAACTATATTTGTGTTTTATCATTCGTGGAAGTTTGTAAGTGTTTATATATTGGTTTCATATTAGTATTGAGTACATTCACATTAGTATTGAGTACATTCTTCTTCCATTCTTGAGATATTTTAGTCAGAAGAATATATTTCAACTGCAACCATGTAAACATAAGAGACGTAAAGTGTTCATTTTTTAAATTGTTTTATTTTTTGAAGTTTTCAGCCTGGGCTCATTTTGAATCCACCACCTCTGGCATATGGGGCCGGTGCCCTACTCCTATGAGTTGCAGGTGCTGCCCAAGTCTCCATTTTTTTTTATGGCTGAATATGTATGCCATAGAATACTATTTATTTATTTTAGATGGAGTCTCATTCTGTCACCCCAAGTAGAGCCTCATGGCATCATCAAAGCTCATAGCAACCTCAAACTTTTGGATTCAAGCAATCCTCTTGCCTCAGCCTTCCTGAGTAGCTGGGACTACAGGCTGGCTAATTTTTCTATTTTTATCAGAGACAGGGTCTCACTCTTTCTCAGCCTGGTCTCAAACTACTAATCTCAAGCAATCCATCCACCTCAGCCTCCCAGAGTGGTAGGATTATAGGTCTGAGCCACAGGGACCAGTCATCAATGTACAACTTATTAACTAATTTTTCCCACATGTTTATAATATATTAAAATGGTGTTAAATGGTCTACAATCAAACAAGTCATTTTACTTTTGAATTGAAAAATGTATTGCAAAACAATGATTAAGTAAGCACATAAACAAATTTAGGCTAGAGAAAATCAAGTCAGAGATTATAAAATTTGACTCAGAAAGTGAGCTTTTAATAATCTTTTTTTAATAATTCAGAATTTCTCTGAACTGAACACAGAAACCATTGCTTTCAAATGAAATACAGAAGGCAAGTCAGAAATTATAAAATTTGACTCAGAAAGTGAGTTTTTAATAATCTTTTTTTCATAATTTCTCTGAACTGAACACAGAAACCATTACTTTCAAATGAAATACAGAAGGCAAGCAGGATGAGTAAAACAGTTCATTACTGGAACTTTATTTTAAAACTTCATTATAGGTTAAAGAAAAAAAAAGACAAAAACATATCCAAAAGACTTGTAGATTTTTTTTTAATGCAGGTAACTATACTAGAACAACAATTAAATTAGGATCAGATATCTTACTGGATTTCTAGACCAAGTACAAATGTCTTTAAAATTCAGAAAGAACTTGATTTACTCAGAGGATGTTACACAACTCTCAATTATCAGAATCAACAGAAGGCATGGCTGGAGCGGCCCATAGAGGCAGCGAGGGGATTCCTGCAAGGCATGACCCATACCATCCCAGGATGAGGCAGGTTGGGATTCCAAAGAAAGAAGCATTAAATATCAGGGTAGGGTAGGGCAGGGCACAGTGGCTCACAACTATAATCCTAGCACTTTTGGAGGCCGAGGCGGGTGGGTTGCCTGAGCTCACCGGTTCGAGACCAGCCATAGCAGACAGCCAGGCATTGTGGTGGGAACCTGTAGTCCTAGCTGCTCAGAAGACTGAGGCAAGAGAATTGCTTGAGCGCAAGAGTTTAACATTGCTGTGAACTATGACATCAAGCACTCTACTGAGGGCGAAGGTGAGACCCTTGTCTCCAAATAAATAAATATCGGGGGAATCAGTACAGTTATTAGTGGAACTCACGTACAGAGGGTTGCACTGGTCCTCACTCCAGAAGTAAAAGGAGATCTTCTACCTAGATATGCCACGTAAGGGGGTGGGGTTGACATTGGGAGTTTAAGGAATTGGCTCAGGGGTGTGAATAGTATAGTATAGTATTGTGTAGCAACAGAAACACTGATATCCTAGTGCTTCAGTCAGAAACCTAAACAGCTTCATAGGTGCATGGGAATGTTCAAGGCCCTGGCTTGTGTTCAGGACTACAGGGAAAAAAACATATTGGAGGTCAGGTCACAGGTTTGTTAAATACTTTGTCTTTCTCCTTCAGTAAAAAGAATAAATGTTGAGGAAACTCAGAGACCCTACAGAAGACAATAAAGACATTCATTCTCTATAATGCACAGTTGAGAAAGTATAACTTCCTTATATTCACTTATATTCATTCTAAGGAATTTTTTTCTCTTTGTTTCATTATAAGGAATTTCAAAATATCACTCTTTAAAAAACCACTCTACTTTGATTATAAACTAAGGAAATATTGTACTTACATAATTGCAAATATGGTTTGTCATGGAGCTCTGATAGTGTCACTACAAAGAAGCTTTAGTCCTTTAATGCTCAGATACAAGAGCCTAGATTTGCTCTATTTTTAAGCTCATCTCTCTTTGTAGCAATAGGCTTATAGAAATTCTCAAAACTCTAAATCCAGAACTATTAAGAACAAGAAAAATAGTGTGGTGCCTGTAGCTTAGCGGGTAGGATGTCAGCCACATACACCTGGGCTGGTGGGTTCAAGTCTGGCTCAGGCCAGCTAAACAGCAATGACAACTGCAACAACAACAAAAGTGTTGTGGTTGGTTCAGTCACCACAGCGAAATGGATGACATGAACTTAAAAGGAAATTAAGCTTTTAAAGAACTAAATTTAATTGTCTTTGTTTTTTTGTTGCAGTTTGACGGGGTTGGTTTGGAACCCACCACCCTCGGTATATCGGGCCAGTGCCCTACTTACTGAGCCACAGGTGCTGCCACTGAAGTTAGTTTTATTCAGAGCCTTGCTGGAGATGACAGACTTGAAAGGGTCTTTCAGAGAGATTTTGCCGCACTGTTCCTAATCAGTGTTTCCATTTACACCTGAGATACAGGTTGTAGAGGTTCTGCATGACCTCTACATTAAAACAAAATTTTGTTTTCACTTTTTTAATTCAATTTTTATCAAATTCTAACTGTATACATTATGAGGTTCAATGTGATATGATGTGCAATGTAAAATGCTTAAATCAAACTGGTTAACATAACCATCACTTCATTTACTTATTTTTTTGTGGTAAGACATTGATAATTTACTCTTATTTGTTTTCAAATGTATCCTTGCATTATGCACATTAGGCAAGATCCCACCAAATGCCCTCCTCCCTCCTTCCACTTGCCCTCCCCTCCTCTCCCCCTCCTCTCCGCTCTTTCATTCTGGACCGTATTTGTGTTTTACCATTTATAAGAATGTGTAAGTTTATAGCTTGTTTTCATAATAGTATTGAGTACATTGGATAATTTTTTTCCCATTCTTGAGATACTTTATTAAGAAAAATATGTTCCAGATCCATTGATGTAAACATAAAAAGTACAAAGTCTCCAAAAGTGTGGGTACAACATCTAGTTACAGATTACAGAGGCATAATTATTAATATTGTCAAACATTATGTTATACACAGGAAAGGGCAAAGCCTGATCAGAAAAGGCAAAGGCTGATCATTAAATTTATCTTTTTTTTTTTTTTTTTTTTTTTTGAGACAGAGCCTCAAGCTATCACCCTGGATAGAGTGCTGTGGCATCATAGCTCACAGCAACCTCCAATTCCTGGGCTCAAGCGAGTCTCTTGCCTCCGCCTCCCAAGTAGCTGGGACTACAGGCGCCT
>CAUYON010205318.1:0-11513 GCA_963573935.1 Arctocebus calabarensis | reverse complement strand
GGGTGAGGGAAGGGGAGAGCAGAGAAAGAATGAGGGAGGGGTGGGGAAAGGAAGAGCAGAGAGAGGGAAGGAGTGAGGGGAGTGGGGTCTTGGTGTGTGCCACACCTTTTGGGGGCAAAACACGATTGTAAGAGGGACTTTTCCTAACAAATGCAACCAGTGTAACATGGTTCCTTGTACCCTCAATGAATTCCCAATAATTAAAAAAAAAAATAGAGATAAGAAGCCTTGCTGGAAGGATGGTATTTAAGTGAATAGACACATTTCTTTCTTATTTTATAATTTAAAATTCCCTGAATTATTATCCAAGAATTAGAAAACCAAAGTCTCATGCCAAGAGGTCCTTCATGAATAAGAATGAACTGAAAATTCTGCCTTAATAAACGGTGAAAGAGCGTGCATATGGGACTTGCAGCACACGGGGCTGAGCCACACAGTCCTCTCCCCTGTTCAGGGAACATCCACCCGCCACCCTCAACTGGAAGGAAGACTTCCTTTCCCTTAGCTGTCCAGGTGGCATCTGTAACCTATTTTTTTTTTAACAGAAAGGAATTTTGATGGTTTCATATTATTCACCTCCATGGAGGGTACTGTCTGCAATCAGAGAAAAGTAGGTCAACATAGAAAGGGAAACCGGGAGACTTTTCCTACCTGCAGTGGCTCCCAAGCCTCAGTCTGTTAATTTGGGACCACAATCGTCTCCTGTGCTCCTTGTAATGTTTTCATCCCCTCCTTGGACTGAGTCCATCAGTTAAGGTTAGGTTTATACACACGCGTGTGCACACACACACATTGTCCACATCATTTATAATATGTTTATCCATTTAATATCCTTTTTGAAGCTTCCTAAGGAACCTGAGATAAATACCAGAGTTATGTTCAGGTTGTTTGCATTTGTAAGAAGGGGGAATATTATGGTTCATACTAAATACATATGTTGTTCTTTGTTCCCAGTTCCTGGAACAGAGCTCCCCAAGCCTTTGTAATATCCTGAGCAGTAGGGTGCCTGACGCTTCTTTCGTTCTAACATTTGGTCTTTGACCCCAGTTCCTGACACAGAACTCTCAGTACCTTTGGATCTCCTGGGTGATATGAGCGTCTTTTGCTTCAATGAGCTGATTTTTTTTTTGAGATAGAGTCTAACTTAGTCGAGTCACTCACTAGGTAGAGTGTCACAGCCTCATAGCTCACAGCAACCTCAAACTCTTGGGCTCAAGTGATCCTAAGATCTCAGCCTCCCAAGGAGGACCTTCTTACAAATGCAAACAACCTGAACATAACTCAAACGAGCATAGAAAGATTCCAAAAATGCACCACACACACACACACCCACACCACAAAATAGCAGTGATCTAACATGCTAGACCGGGTGACTTCTCTCTTTTAAACACCGCTTGCCCACTAATTCTGTATTCCTTTCAAAGTTTCTGCGGGTCAGCAATTCGGGAGCAGCTGACGGGTCCGCACAGACCCTCACAAGGTTGCAGTCAAGATCATGGAGAACTGGAGCCATTCTCAAGGTTCTCCTACTTCTCCTGGGCATACCAGCTAGGGACTGGTCGGTAGAGAGGAGCCCCAGGTTTCCCTGGCCGTGTCTCCCACGTGTTCTTACAACATTGTGGCCAGATCCCCTAGACGAGAGCAAGAAAAGTGAGGGACAGAAGTGCCACAGAGTCACAGCGGCAGGCGCTACACATTCTTCCTGTCACCTGGCCTCTGAAGGCACCTGCATTCTTCCTGCCATACTCTGTTTGTGAGACGCAAGTCGCTGAAGCCAAAATATTTTCAGCTGTATTTTAAAATGATCATACCTTTATATGTTTCTTTCTTTCTAACAGAAATGGCTGCCCAGTACCACCAGGGCCTCCTGCCCCTGCCTTGCTGTTCGGCTGTCCTCAGCAATGGTTTTGCACCAGGCAGGCTGCAAAATGGCTGATGGACTCTGGCTATGCAGGCCGCACTCTAGCAGGAGGAAGGAGAATACTTGGTATAACTCCGTGCCCCTTACCTTTTAAAGAAACTCCCAGGAAGTCTTAGTGAACACTTCTATTTAAACTGCGCTGCCCAGAGCTCTGCTCCTTCAGCAACACAGGATGCTGAGAGAGACTGTCTTTTGTTACTTGCAATAACGTGCCTGGTAAATGTTGGAGTTCTGTTCCCAAGGGCAGTGGTGAAAGTGGATGTTAGGGTAGTACCAACGACTTAATTCTTAAAAAATATCAAGAGACTTCCTGGTTATGGAGAAGATGGAGCAGCCCCATTCTTTCCAGGTCCTCCTTTTTACAAATGCAAACAACCTGAACATAACTCAAAAAAACGAGCATAGAAAGATTCCAAAATTGCATCAGGCATTAAACATATCAAACTGTGTGGGAAGCAGCTAAAGTGGCACAGAGAGGGAAATTTATAGCAGAATCTGTGTAGACTTAGGAAAGAAGCTAGCATATTAATAATCTTGTTTCTAATCTTAACAAATTGTAAAAGATGAATGAAATAACTCCAATAAGAAAGAAGAAAATAAGGCGGAAAAATTAATAACACTGAAAGAAAATAATATGGAAAAATCAATGAAACAAAAAGCTACCTTATAAAAAAAATAATAAAAAAATAACATTCTGGGAGGATTGAAAGACATGAGGAGAAGAAAGCCATCACTCACATCAGGCCTGAACCAGGGCAATGATTATGGACCCTGCAGCCACTAAAAAGGTAATAAGCGAATGTTACAAATAACTGCACACTCAAAAATCTAACAACTTACCAGAAACAAAGCAGCTCCTTAGAAACGGCCACCTACTTACTGAAATTCAGACAAGATGAAATATATAACTTGCATAGTACAGTATCAGGTAGAGAAATGAAATGTTATTAAAAAGCCCCTGGATAAAAAGTAAAAAAAAAGAAATCTCAATTCAGAGCACAATGTGAGCCAGCCTGAGCCATGCTGTTGACCACACCCCAGAGCTTGATGAGTGCAGCAAAGTGTTTAAGTTAGTGCCACCTGTTTAAAAAAATAAAAAGAGGGCTGGTGGCGCCTGTGGTTCAAAGGAGTAGGGCGCCGAGCCCATAAACTGGAGGTGGCGGGTTCAAACCTGACCCCGGCCAAATACTGCCCAAAATAAAAAAAAAAAAAAAGAATGAATAAAAAATAAAAAGAGGGCTAAAAGATTTTCCCTATGGGAAAAAAGAGAGAGAGAGAGAGAAAGAGAGAGAGAGAGAGAGAGATAGGTCATTGAACTGTGTCTTTGTCTCACGAATAGTAAGGTGCATCTGTAGGGTGCATATGGGAAATCTCACAGTTTGATGAGCACTGGAAAGCATTTTACGGAGCTCAGTGAGGAATATTAAAATGAAACACACTTTGGTGGCGCCTGTGGCTCAAAGGAGTAGGGCGCTGGCCCCATATGTGGAGGTGGCAGGTTCAAACCCAGCCCCGGCCAAAATACACACACACACACACAAAAGAATGAAGCACCCTTCAAAAATGTGTTTTAAGACAGAATGTTTTTGCTTTGACTTTTCCCCTAGATGTCATTGTCTTCTCTGCATGTGGCTACATATTAATCATGTATCTGGGTAAGAAGGAAAAAATTTAAAAATGTAAATACTGTTATTTCACAGCTCTCTGCTTTCACCCATGTTCCTAGCTGTACAAGACGGGTTACTCCTGCCACACCTTCCCCAGCTGGTGACTCTTACTCTTTGAGTTTCACAAGTCTTGCCTCTTAAACGACCTGTTTTTCTGTTTTTTCTGGGTCCCCGACAGGTCTCTGGCGGAAATACATTACTTTTGTTGCACTGTACCCTGTGATTGGTGCAATAGCGCTCTGGTCTTCTGTTCTCCGGGGAACTAGCCCCTCACCCACCTTCAGATCACAGATTGAGAGCGGCTACTCCCTACCACTGCATGAGTGTTTGGTTATCGTCATCTACTCATCCCATTTCCTACCAAGATTTGTCCGGTTTTGTGTATGCGACAATATCAAAACCAATAGGCCGGTGCAGTGGCTCACGCCTGCCATCCCAGCACTCTGGGAGGTCAAGGCGGTGGACTGCCTGAGCTCATGGGTTCAATACCAGCCTGAGCCAGAGTGAGACCCCATCTCTAAAAAGACGGCCAGGCATTGTGGCGCCTGTAGTCCCAGCTACTTGGGAAGCTGAGGCAAGAGGACCACTTGAGCCCAAGTGTTTGAGGTTGCTGTGAGCTGTGATGCCACAGCACTTTATTGAGGGTGACAAAGGGGAGACTGTCTCAAAAAAAAAGAAAGAAAAGAAAGAAAAATCAAAACCACTGTGATTCAGAGAAGGAATTGCTGAAGCTTCTAATTTGGAGGAACTCTTCTTTTCTTGTGGATGAGTTGTAGGATAAGAAACTCTTCCTTTTGAGATGTGAGAATTTTAAGTGCCCTGACCCCATGTTTAAGGCTATGGAAACTTGAACTTGACAGGACAGGGTGTGCGTTCATGTTGTAAGCCCACTGATTAAGCTTTGAAGCCAAGCCTACTTCTAATTTTTTTTTTTGAGACCGAGTCTTATTATGTCATCCTCTGTAGAGTACTGTGGTGTCATAGCTCACAGCAATCTCAACCTCAAATCCTGGGCTCAAGTGATCCTCTTGCCTCAGCTTCCCAGGCAGATGGACTATAGGTGCCTGCCACAATGCCTGGCTATTTTTAGAGAAGGGGTCTCACTCTAGCCCAGGCTGGTTTACAATTCCTGAGCTCAGGTGATCCACCCATCTGGGCCTCCCAGAGTGCTGGATGACAGGTGTGAGCCGCTGGGCTGGCCCCCTCCTTGTCAACTTTTCCTCTGTATATGACAGTCAGTCCTCATTTCAGTGTCATCATATTAATTCAGGAAGAAACCGCTTCATGAAATTCCCACCTTCACTCACCATACTCTCATTAACTTGTCAATTTGTGTGTATTTTGCCCCAAAAGAGTGTGAGCCTTTTTTTCTGTGGGATCCTGTAGCAGCTTGTTCATAGTTTTATCCT
The DNA here is from genome assembly GCA_963573935.1 of Arctocebus calabarensis. Lineage (NCBI taxonomy): Eukaryota > Metazoa > Chordata > Mammalia > Primates > Lorisidae > Arctocebus > Arctocebus calabarensis. Next base: position 6,516 of record CAUYON010205318.1, on the reverse strand, counting down.
AGCTTCAAGCTCATGGCCTAACATTCAGAGAACAATGAACAAATGCATTTAAAATAAATTACAAGAGAACGGCTTTTCAACTTTAAAAGAGGAGAAACTTACATTATTTGCGAATTGTTTTGCATTTTTGTTTAAATTTTCAATTAATACATTCTTTACTTGTAGTTGTCTTGCAGAGCAGGTGATGCTTCCTGGCATACCCAGACAGTCACCATAACCCTCCTTCCTAGGACAGCTGCCTCCATGGAGAGACTGCTTCACTTTTTTAAGAGGACAGAGTTAAATGGAAAAGATTTACAATAGGGATTCGGATGGGGATAGATTTTTGTGTATGTGTATGAAAATAGTTAACCAATAATAATTTAATAGAAATGGTACATGAAACTTGTTTCGCACAAGTCAGCTACAAATAAGCAAACAAATTCACAAAGACAGACATAAAAAGGTTCTGCATACATCTTGATTTAGAAACTTTATGGTCATTTTAGAACATAATCCTATACCAGACAAACTAGCATTCTGAGTCAAAGAATAAATTCACAGCACACTCATTCCTATATAAAAATCACTAAATTAATAAACATGTAGGTCTAACAAAATTTTTAAAACACGTTGGCACAAATCTAAGGGACAGAAGTATTTTAAAAACAACATTTTTTACATGCAAAATTCTTACTATAAGAATGTGCAGAATTCTTACTATAAGAATGTATATAGCTGGGCGTTGTGGTGGGCACCTATAATCCCAGCTACTTGGGAGGCTGAGGCAAGAGAATCTCTTAAGCCCAAGAGATTGAGGTTGCTGTGAGCTATGATGCCACAGCACTCTACTGAGGGCAACACAGTGAGACTTTGTCTCAAAAAAACAAACAAACAAAAAAAAAAACCCAGACACAAAGAATGTGTATATTTCTGTCCATGTGGATAGAGTAAAAAAAAAAAAAATTTTTTTTGAGACAGAGTCTCACTTTGTCACCCTTAGTAGAACACAGTGGCATCACAGCTCCTAGCAACCTTAAACTCTTGGGCTCAAGCAATCTACCTGCGTAGGCCTCCTAGAGGAGTAGAGTAAAAAAATTTATTTTATTGTTTCTTTTGAGACAGAGTCTCACTTTCTTACCCTGAGTAGAGTGCTGTGGTGTCATAGCTCACAGCAACCTCAGACTCTTAGGCTCAAGTGATTCTCTTGCCTCAGGCTCATGAGTGGCTATGACTACAGGTGCCCACCACAATGTCCAGCTATTTTTAGATGGGGTCTCACTCTTGCTCAAGCTTGTTTTAAACCTGTGAGCCCGCCTCAGCCTCCTGGAGTGCTAGGATTATAGGCATGAGCCACCACAACTGACGGTAAAAATTTTTTAAATATTCTTAAACATTTTGTCCTTTTTGTGTCAGTATCTTGTACGCTTCAAGATAATTCATATGCTTATAATTCATGCTCACTGAAATTTTAAACAAGCTTTTCTAAAAACAAGGCAAGGAATATATCCCAATTTGTAGAAAAATCAAATTTTGTTTGCCTTGTTGGCCATCTAGGTAGTGATAGCTAATTTAATCAGATGCATTCTGTGCGTTAAACGTTGAAAACTGCCTTTTTAAGAATTATAGTAATTGAAAGGATTGCTGCACCTCTCCTATCTAATTACAGATTTTAAAATCTATTTATCTACTGCATGTTGTACATTAAGTTAAATCACAAGAGGGCTTGTTGATCAAATTAGTTATCTAAGATCTTTCCAGCTTGCTTAAGTAGGGTCATCTCTAAAGACAAACAAATAACAAAAGCCTTTTAACATGCTATGCTAGCAATTATATTCTGGATTTTCATTTGTTTGTTTTTTAATTCCTCAGTGCAAATCTTAGGAACTATTGTTACTTTCTACCACATTAAGAACAAATGATGTATAAGGCATACGACTTGGGTTAACACAGTTCCACTGTGAGGTCACAGGAAGCCCCTTCATGATCTATTTTTATAATTGTGTCAGCAGGTCTTTAATTTACTCCTGAATTTTTAATACCCAATGTTTTGCTTTATTTGATTTTCCTCCTTTTATATTCTTAATTGGAGCTCAGAGAGGGATTTGGCATCCATCTAGATGGCTGGCTATTATACGTCAGATATTATTTCCTGGCCTTATAATGAAATGTTTTAGGAATGGCCAAGTTTCGTTTTTAGGATTACTCACCTATCATTAAACCAACCTGACCAAGTTTTGTTATTAGGATTACTCACCTATCACTAACCCATGGCTTTTGGTGAAGCCAGGCATTTGGAAGCCCCTTAATTCCCATTTCTCCTTACGTTCCTCCAGCCGGCTATGAAGGAAAAACAAATAACATTTGCTCCACTGGCAATGATTTTCGCATAGGGACAGATAGGTAGGCTCAGTCGATTCCCTTTCCAGCAGAGCCTCCTGAAGGCACCCTGGGCTCTGGGCTGGACGCTGCTGGGACAAGGGTCCCAGTGGATGGCACGTCATTTGAGACGGGGACTGAGGTGCTCAGTATGGAAATGAAGTAACTTGCCTTAACCTCTCCTGCTTCCTGATTTACCCATTTTCTCGTTTCCTAACTAATTATTAGAGGAGTTTCAGCTTCTACTAAAGTAGAGGTGGATACAAAGGTGGGATAGGACAGTTACGGGACAGCAGAGTTGGAGAGCACAAACAGAAGATGATTCTGGTCCAGGTATTTCCATAGAGAAGGAAAGTGTTGGAACAGTGCCGTGTGATCATGCTCCAGAACTTTACAGAACCTCGCAGTCCTCGGTATTTACCAGCAGTGAGATCTCGGGCTCTTGGGAAGGTGGTGAAGACTGAAAGACGTCCGGTGTGTAAAATGCCTGGGTCTGGGAGGCCGAGGCAGGTGGATTGCCTGAGCTCAGGAGTTCAAGACCAGCCTGAGCAAGAGTGAGATCCCGTCACTAAAAACAGCTGGATGTTGCGGTGGGCGTCTCTAGTCTCGGCCACTCGGGAGGCTGAGACAAGAGGATCTCTTGAGCCCAAGAGTTGGAGGTTGCTGTGAGCTGTGATGCCACAGCACTCTACCCAGGGTGACAAAGTGAGACTTTGTCTCAAAAATAAAAAATAAAATAAATAAAATTCAAAAAAATGAAATGCCTGGTTCTGTCCTTGACATATATGAGATGTGCAATAACTTGGACTTTCCTATCTAGCCTAATGATGGTTAGAGAGTGACATGCATTCCCAATAGTTGGAAGAGAAAGTAATCTGTGAGAGACAGCCCTGTGTGTGTGCTTGTGTGTGCATGCATTAAAGAACTGTAGATCTGGGCAGCACCTGTGGCTCAAAGGAGTAGGGCGCCAGCCCCATATGCCGGAGTTGGTGGGTTCAAACCCAGCCCTGGCCAAAAACAGCAAAAAAAAAAAAAAAAGATGTGTAGATCTATCAAAGTCTTCATAGATTCAACCTCAAAGGGGCTTAGAAATGGACACCCCAGTTACTACATGCTTGGACTGATGTACTAGAGCTGTGGCAAATTTGAAAATGAGAGGAAGGACACGTAGAGAAGAAATGAATTTAATATAAAGAAAAAATCCCTGAAACTGTCTTGCAACCTCAAACTCTTGGGTTTAAGCGATTCTCTTGCCTCAGCCTCCCAGGTAGCTGGGACTACAGGAGCCCACCACAACACCAATGTCTATTTGATAATAGATGTTTGTGCCTTTATTAACTAAATGTTCAGTAAAGGAAGGTGATGTTTTTCTTGATGAACAAAGACACAAATATGGGCGTAAAGTTCAAGTTGGCAGAGACCACAATATCAGCGTTTCATAGGTGATAGAAATGACCTCAAAAGAGCGGAGAATGTGAAGATCTTTGTCTTGCCGTGGGTTCTCATTTTGCCAAGTATGGGCAGAAACGCAGCATCAAGTCCCAGCTCTGGTACCAGTGTCTTACTCTTCCCACCCCACCCAGAGGACCCCATTTTCTGCTTTTTAACTGATCCAGTTTCCTGGACTGGCTCTGAATGACACAGCATGCCCTCCGTTATTTCCCTCTGTACCCACCCACTTGACTTGTGATGTTCCCAACTCTCCTTCCTGTAACTTACCTCCCACCTAATTCTCTCCCCCTATTCTTCCCAGCTGTGTTTTCCTCAGTAAACTTTCAATTAGTCCTCATGGAGGTGTTACCTGAGGTGTGACTGCTTCTGGGGTTATTTAAACGCAGAAAGTAGGCTCTTTGAAGACGCAAATGTTCCGTTATATCATTCCTCATCAAGTACTTTGTAGTAAATAGCAACCACCGTTTTTTTATTTTTTGAGATAGTCTCACATTGTCACCCTCAGTAGAGTGCTGTGGCATCACAGCCCACAGCAACCTCAAACTCTTGGGCTTAAGCGATTCTCTTGCCTCAGTTTCCCAAGTAGCTGGGACTCCAGGCACCTGCCACAATGCCTGGCTGTTTTTTTAGTTGCTTAGTTGGCCTGGGCTGGGCTCCAACCCTCCAGCCCTGGTGTATGTGGCTGGCCGTTTAACCACTGAACTATGGGCACCGAGCTGTAACCATCATTTTTTGTAAAGGTGGGTTACAAAGGTTAGAAGATTTTTAATTTATAGATGATTGGCTTCCTTGTACATCAGAGTTTCACCTCAGGCACAATTTCATTGCTTTCCCCATTATAAAAACAATGAGGCTATATTGAAAACATGAGGCTATATTCTTCTTACCTTTTCAAATTTTGCGGTAGAAGGTTAGAAGGAGGGTGTAGAGGCTTTTAGTACCAGGAATCAGGAAAAGGTGATGGTGGAAGAACTTTCAACTTCTGTCTTAACGTAATATACAGGGATTTCATATGTTCATATACATAACATGGCCCTGATGACGACCATCCTCAAATACACAGCTTTGAAGAGTCAGCGCACCTTCATGCTCCTAGAAGTATCTGATATATGTTTATTTTTATGTTTTTTATTAAATCATAGCTGTGTACATTAATGCAACCACGGGGTACAATCTGATACATATTTATAGCAGTCCAGACTTCCATGGATTGCAACTGTACTAGTTTCTGTGCGTTATTCTTACTGTTATCTGTCAGGGTAGAAATGGTGAAAACGGAAGAAGGTACCTTTCTCTGAGTTAAAAATACTAGTTCCTTTCCTATAAAACATGTGACCTACATATATATTTCTTACCATTCATGTTATACATTCTTTTTTTAAAATCTTACATTTTAATTATAAATGAATATTAACATATTTTATTTTTATTTTAATTTAGTGTGCAGGGTATTACCCAATGTCCTAGGGGATTGATTTGGAAAACTTGAGTAGAAGGTAGAGCTATTAATTAATCAAATAGCTGCTGAAATTTTGGAAGGTACAAGGAGTTTTCAAAGGTCCTAGCTGTAAGAGATATAGCTTTGGCTGAAATATCCAATAAATCAAGTGGAAATATATAAACACTGCAGTATTTTAACTTCCAGAAATCTGTTATTTTATGTGGGTTATTCACTTTGCCTAAAAATGCTAAACATAGAGAATTTATCAGATTCTCTTTACCGGGAGCTACTGATTTCCTCCCAGTTCACTTAGAATACGCAGCAAAACCACAGAAAACCAATTATAAATGGTTGTCATAAATGGAGGTTGGAAAACAAAATCAGTGCCAGGGCTTTACATCCCTTTCCTCACCTTGCAGCAGGGCGGAGATAGACGAGGGCTTTTAAAGTTTCTGATTCGGGTTTTAGGTTCTAAAACACAGTTGGCAGCCTGCGTTTTTGTTGCTGTTGTTAATATACAGAGAAAATACATCTGTTGTAAGCGCGAGATGCAGGTGCGCTAAAACAACCGACCTGGTACTGATTCTATCTTTAAAACAAAAGCAAGAAACTTCGGTCCTTTAACACGAAAGTTTGTGGTCCGTAATAACCCAGAAGTGCACAGCAAACTTCACATTTTCTCAAATTAAACAGAGCTCCCAGGACCTTAGAGATGGTCTTGCTGGAGGGCGGGGCTCAGTCCGGGAGGTTCAAGGAGAGAAAGTCCAAGGGCTTCCTCCTCCGCGAGCATGAAGTCTCCTCCAGAGCTCGCATCCCACCGCAGCTGACCGCCCCCGAGCTCGCATCCCACCGCAGCTGACCGCCCCGGAGATCTCAGGGCGGAAGCACCTGCAGAGAGAGCGGCGAGGATGGGCCGAGCGCGCCAGGGGCCGGGAAGCTTTTCGGGAACCGAGACGCCGGTTCCCAGGCTCCGAGCTGCCTCCGGGTGGGGCTCAGCGGGGAGTCGCCCCCGGAGCCCGAGCCAGTGAGGTGGGCTGGAGGAGGGGGTAGGGAGGGGGCGGCGGGGGTGGGGTGTGGAGGAGGAGGTGAGGACGCGGGGCGAGCTAGAGGGGGGGCGGAGGGGAGGAGGAGGGGGATGCAGAGGGGCGGCGTGGAGGGGGTGTTGGGTTGGGGGTGGGAGGCGGGTGGGCTGGAAGAGGGAGGATGGAGGGGTGGGGGAGGGGGAGGGCAGGGGCTGGCGGGGGCGATGTAAATGTGGGGAGGGG
>CAUYON010205313.1:0-19530 GCA_963573935.1 Arctocebus calabarensis | reverse complement strand
TTTTGTTTTCTTTTTTTTATATTTTTGTAGAAAATGAAAGGTTTTTATTTTTTAATTTTATTTTTTTTGAGACAGAGCCTCAAGCTGTCACCCTGGATAGAGGGCTGTGGCATCACAGCTCACAGCAACCCCCAATTCCTGGGCTCAAGCAAGTCTCCTCCCTCCACCTCCCAAGTAGCTGGGACTACAGGTGCCCACCACAATGCCCGGCCATTTTTTGGTTGCAGCCATCATTGTTTGGCGGGCCCAGGCTGGATTCGAACCCACCAGCTCAGGGATACGTGGCTGGTGCTTTAGCCCATTGAGCCACAGGCTCCAAGCCAATAAAAGGTTTTTAAATGGGAATTTTTACCTCCTCATGCACCATTAATATTATACTTGCTTCCCTATGACAATGTAGTATGTTTTCTAAGCTCTAAAAGGTACACAATGTGTAGGAAATAATGCACTAGGCTATATCTATATATTCTGTTACTTATATTGTTTAGATGCAATTTTCTAGAATTAACTGCATTAATAGTTTCTTCTTTAATAAAGATAATTTGTTCATAAAATTAGGAGATCCTTTATTCATTCTATAACATTAGTGAAATAAAATCTATAACTAAATGTGAATGATTCTAAAGGCATTCTTTAGCAGACTGGAGGAAAGATCTAAACAGAATATAAAATAATCTGCTCTGAAGTCTATTTTCTTCCGTACATCCCAGAAATGTCCTCTTGAGATTCAAACTTTTTAAACAGAGGGCCAATTCACTGTCCCTCCAATTGTTGGAGGGCCGGACTATAGTTTAAAAAAAAAACAAAAACTATGAACAAATTCCTATGCAGACTGCACATATCTTATTTTGAAGTAAAGAAGAAAATGGGAACAAATAGAATTCACACCACCGCATGTGGCCCACAGGCTGTAGTTTGAGGACCCCTGACTATGGAAGAGGAGATAAGCAGAACTTGCTAGTGAGTTATAGTACAGTTCTGTAAGGGGTCACTCAGTGACCATCTCATCTGTTTCCATTCAGTCTTTGTTTTATTTACTCGTGTGTGTGTGTGTGAGAGAGAGAGAGAGAGAGAAAAGCAGAGACAGAGAAATACATAGAAAGAATAGCCTACATCCTTATCCTAGAGTTTCCTATCTATGAGCTTCTGTTTTCTTATTTGTTTCTCATGAGCCCTGTCATGAAACCTAAACTTCAGAGTAGTGATTATGAAAGTGATGCCTCCATAGATCCACCCAGCCCCACAGGGCCTACCTAATTTTGATTTTCTCCTTACTAGCTTTGACTCAAATCATCACATGGATTTGTTCCACTCAGCTATAGTTCTCTCTTTTGAAATCATCCTTAACTGACCGAAAGTTCTTCTATACTATACCCCAAATCTCATGGCTACTGATTCACACTGAGGATAGAGGTATTTGAATCACACATAAAAGTGAAATGGAACCCAGGCTCCAGAAATGGGAAGGACTATAACAAAAGATTTGGCATTAGTATTTTTTAGCCAATTTTCTTTCTAATCCCCTCTCACAGGAAATTTTGCAATGCCCATGACGACATACTCAGTTCACCTTCCAAATTGGGCACTCTGGGGGGATATTTCCCACTCACCCTCATCCAGTCTCCACAGGGTCTTGATGAAGCTTGGCTCCATTAGACAGCATGATGACACCCTAATCAATTTTAATCAATTGAAGCTGTTGATTTAGAAGCTAACATACTAGCTTTCCAAGGCACTATCATATTTCTTAAGGCATAATTTATGAAGAAAAACTTCAATTTCACAGGCTACTGTGATAAATTAAGAGGACATAATATCTTAAGCATATTTTGAGAATTACAAAACTGTTTCCTTCATTACCATAGAATCTTCACAACCACCTAACATGGAGGGACTACTATTCGCCTCCTCATAAGGATGAATGATCTCACTCAAAACATTTCGTAATTTGTTTAAAATTCTAAAAATAAATAAATAAATAATAGAAACCTGGTCTTAAACTGGATGACTGGTTTTCAAACTTAGAATCACCTAAAAAGTTCTAAAGAATTTATTCAGACACAGATTACTAGGCCCCCACATTTAGAGCTAGGGTAGAACTAAGGAATTTGTATTTCAAACAAGTTTGCAGACTTTACAGATAGTCCTGGTTTTGAAACCACTCTATGAGAACCATTGGCCTAAGTCTGACACCAGACCCAATGTGTTTTCCATTGCAGCAATGAAAAATACTCTTATCTAGTTAAGAAGGTTGTTTCAGAAGCTACACTCAGGTTTGAGAGTTGGTTCTGCCATTTTCTAGCTGTGGTAAACGGCTTAACATTTCTGTGTTTCTTGATCAATAAAAAGGGGGCAATAATACCTACTTCAGAGAAATTGTGAAAATTGAGATAATATATTTAAAGTGGACTAAAATTAATAAGTTACTATTAATATTACCTGTTTTCCTTATAATATTATTGTAAGTCCTACTGTAGAGAATTGCTTTCTCCTACTAAGTCCTCAAAATTAGGCCAACATTACAATAGTAACATTTTATTATAAATCAGAGGTAGTATTATAATTGCAGAAGAAATTATTATACCATTACATACAGTTTGAATTTTTAATACCAAACCCCTGCAAGATAAGTGATAGATATTATTTGATTTTTCTCCTAAAAATAATTTGACAACTGGACAAGTCTCTTTTCTGTCATTAGCTTTGTAGCACAGACTCTTCGAGGAGAAATAAAACGTACTAACTTCTACTCAATTTTAACTAGGTAAAGCAGCTATATCTGTACCACTAGCATCCTGTGAATTACTCAAATTTTTTTCTTTTTTTTTTTTTTGAGACAGAGCCTCAAGCTGTCACCCTGGACAGAGTGCTGTGGCATCATAGCTCATAGCAACCTCCAATTCCTGGACTCAAGCGAGTCTCGTCCCTCTGCTTCCCAAGTAGCTGGGACTACAGGCGCCCACCACAACGCCTGGCAATTTTTGGTTGCAGCCATCATTGTTGTTTGGCGGGCCCAGGCTGGATTCGAACCTGCCAGCTCAGGTATATGTGGCTGGCGCCTTATCCCATTGAGCCACAGGCACCGAGTCGAATTTCTCAGATTTTAAAGCAGAGAAATAAATGTTTTGAAAGTCTTTGAACAGTGATTCCCAAACATTGGTGAAAATCAGAAACACCAGGCCACTAGATCACTGTGCTGGCCTGTCAGAATTTCTGATTCAGAGATCAAATACAATTAATGTTTGAAAACACTGGTGTTTGCAGCTAGAATTTTAAAATAAATATTTATACTCTCTTCTCATAGAGTATACACTTCAGAGAAGGGATAGAATCTTATTTAACTTATTGACAACATTGACCCAAGCATATAGAAAGCACTACATATATTTATTTGGTAAATTAATACTCATGAAAGGCACAATAAGTGAATAAATATAAGAATGAAATAAGGAATGAATGAATCTGAAAGGTACTTCTGAACAGAATGACTAAATCATGTAATATTCTTAGAGAAATGATAGTGTATGTACAAGCTAAGGGATAACATGAATCAATCATTGTTGATGTGGATAAATGTTTATTAGAAAATAATTAATATAAAATATAATAGCAGTATGTTCAATTTTAATATAAAATTAATATATAGACTTAGGAGTTAAGTATAGTTACAAAAAATATATTAAAAACCAGCATCAAACAGGCTATGCCAAAGCCTATTCCCCAAAACATTATTTCACTGACTGTTAGCTTTAGTACCATTGTCTTCTTATGAAAAGAAAAATGTATGAAATCCAATGTATCTGACAAGTCTAGGAATATTACAGATCCCATCAAATAAATATAGGAAGAGGAAGAGCAAGAGAAAAATGTGAACTAAACATTATGTTTTATCTAGATATTTTCCACTCAGGATAAAAGAGGAATGCTTGTGATTGTTTTAATATTGTTTTAAAGTTTTAAGATATCTTGAAGTCATGAGTATCAAAATTACATCTTAAGACTAAGTATTCATCATATCAAAATATCACCTTTGGCAGAAAAAATGTGGCAGTGTGGCTTAGATCAAAATCAAACTCATATTCTTCTGAGCAAAATATCTCAAGAATAGAAGAAAAAGTATCCAATGTACTCAGCCCTACTATGAAACCAATTTATAAGCACCCACACTTCCATATGAAAGCTATAATCCAACTACAGCCCAAGATGAAAAGGAAAGAGGAGGGGGAGAGAGGGGGGAGGATGGGGAGAAGGGGAGTAATTGGTGAGACCACAACTATAGTGCATTTTACAAGGGTATATGTTAAATCTACTACATGTAGAATATAAATACCTTAACACAATAACTAAGAAAATGTGGTAAAGGCTATGTTAACCAGTTTGATGAAAGTATTTCAATTGTATTTAAAACCAGCACATTGTACCCCATAATTGCATTAATGTACACAGCTATGATTTAATAAAAAAAATCAAAGTTACTATTTTTAAAATCAATATTGTCAGGTGAAATTTGCTTTATTTTTAAAGAGTTCTAAAATATAGCTTACAGAAAACTTCTAATTCTCTGGTTTACTGAGAGTTTTCACATAAAACTTTCAATACTATTTCTCCATCAATGCAAGTCCCTTTATGTACGCTCCAAACTTAAAATAATTTTACTCTTCTTTGTTCACATGCAGTTGTTGATATAGAGAAACAATAAATAGGAGAGAGAGCTTAGAATCTACTAGTACACAGGACATATGCTCACGATTGATTCTCTTGGTTTTTCATATCTCTTAGAAAAGGTCCTTCCTAGGTGTCAAGAAAGCTTTAAAAAAAACATGGCTCATAAAAGCATGTATCCATTAATTCATACATCTAGTAGACGTTATACTGTGGCTTACAATATGGAAGAGAAGATATTAAACAGTAAGACTAGGAAAGCAGAAGACCAGCATGTAAGTGATCACACAATGATTCAGGAAGACAAGTGGAACAACTTCAGTTCTGAGTCAGAAGACTTCTCCAAAAGACTTTATTTTCAGAAACCTGAAATAAATAAGTTTTTGTTGTATAGCCTGATAAGAAATTAGTAGTTAAATGATAAATTGTGGTTTTCAAAGGTAAACACAATATATTCTATTCTATATGCTATTCTAGAATATTTTTATTTAATAATCAAGGAAAAAAATATTTGTGCTCTCTAGTGACTGCTCTGATCAAAAGGGTATGGATTAAGTAATACCATGTGACTTCCAAACCTAGGTTGTAAAAATGCCATGCACTTATGCCTTGTTTTCTTAATATACTAGTCAAAGCAAATCACTATCCTGTGAGGAAACCTGAGAACTCAGCGAAGGAGGTCTACAAGAAAACGAAAAAAGGCCCTCACCAACAACCTAGCTGAACTTCCAGCCAACAGTCTTCCCCACTATGCCTATCCAGTAAGTTATCGTAAATGTGGATCATCCCACCTGAGCCACCAGCTGAGGCAAGCCCCCTGCCAACTCCTGGCCAAATTGAACGTCCTGAGCAACACAAGTAATCGTTAAACCAGTAAGTGAGAATGGTTTTTGATGCAGCAGTAGATACCTGATATAAAACACTAATCAGTGGTCCATTCCCATGTACCACCAAAAAGTAAAATAAGGACACAATATAAACATGAATAGATACTTGTTTTGAAATGAACATTCTGTTACATAATGACTTTCATAACTAAAAATGATACAATGTTACCAATTAAGAAATGCTATTTGCAACATCATTAGTTATTAAGTAGAATTAATCAGAATTTAAATATCCTACAGTTATTGGAGGGGGGGGATTTGGGTAACAATAAGAAAAGTATAAATAAGCAGTGCACATTGCAGACAATACAGTTAAGAAATAGTATCTTTAAAAATACTGAAATTAGGGCTCGGCGCCTATGGCTCAACGGGCTCAGGCGCCAGTCATGTACACCTGAGCTGGCGGGTTCGAATCCAGCCCCCGGGCCCACCAAATAACAATGACAGCTGCAACCAAAAAATGGCCGAGCGTTGTGGTGGACGCCTGTAGTCCCAGCTACTTGGGAGGCGGAGGCAAGAGACTCGCTTGAGCCCAGGAATTGGAGGTTGCTGTGAGCTGCTATGCCATAACACTCTACCCAGGGCAACAGCTTGAGGCTCTGTCTCAAAAAAAAAAAAAAATACTGAAATTAGATGATCTGGTTCAGTAAATCTGTGTATTTACACACGCAAACACACACTCTCACATATGGGTATATGGGTACGTGTGTGTGTATCTTCAAAGCAAGTATAGGAAGTGAATGGAAAAAGATAACTCCAAAATTATCTTATACTTGTACTAACAAGTAAATACAATTAGATTGACTCACGTATTTACTGGTTTAGTAACTACAGAACAATTATAGTAAGGGCATCTTTAATCTGCATTACCTATTTCCAACACAATCAATCATATAACTAAAGTCAACATTGAATCGAACCTCTTGGCCTTTTAAGAAAATTTTAAGCATATGAAGATTTCTTTTAACCTTCAAAACTTCTGGTGATTATTACTAGAGAAATGAAAAGCAAAATGTCCACCCCCTAGTTCAAAAACCTTTTAAGAAAACATTTTTAATCTCCTTATTTTATTTTCCCTAGTATTTGCTACTAATAGGAAAATATTTATACATATTATGTACATATATATGTCATCAATATCAATAGATAACAAACCTAAAGACATACTTGGCATCCTAAAATGTTTTCCCAAAGTTAATTGAAAAATTATTTAAACACATTTATTGAGCGACTATTATTTTCCAGACACTGTTCTAAACATTGAGAATAACTACTGTTAAGTACAGGTTATACAGCAGTGGAAAGAACAAGGTCCATGTTCCCTAGAGTTTCTGAGAGATCCAAAAGCTTCCAAGAGCTCTCTGTGGTAGGCTGGATATCGCAGAATTAATCATTTTCTCAAAGATATAATACTGAATATAACTTAATGATCCAAGCATAATCTTAAACATCACCAGAACTGTATAATGTCTACTGAGCCTAACATAAGCTGTAATTGATTTTCTCTAAATAGCCCTAAGTATCAAGGCTTAACTTTTCAATATCTATAACTACTAGGACTAGATAATAAAAGAGCAAAGTGAATTGAAGGGAAAAAAATCCTTTGTTAAATGGATGTACCATTTTCTTTCCATTAAGTCTAAGTATTAATAAAAAACAAAATTAAGTGACTTCAATTCACTGGTGCTTAAAGTTAAGAATTCGATCAGGCAAAGGAAAGGGTGAAGAATCATACAAAGAAATGTCAATTCCACATGTAATGAGAGATTTCCCTTACACTGGATCTTTAAAGTCTTATGATCTTCAGAACAATATATCAGGGTTCATTTCTATTTTAAGAAATATATATTACTAAATTTCAAAGCAAATGATACTATCCAGTTCTCCATGAAATTAAAATAAGTGTGTATATTTAGTCTACGTCTGTGTATATCCACATGAAATATGTATGTTTACTAATTTTACATACATATAATCAATATATTTCAACATCAAATTAACAGCTCTTTGATGACTTTCAAAGAGAGCCAAGAATTTCAAGTCAATAACATTGTAAAATTTTTACAATGATAAAAATTAGGCAAGTAGAAGCTTAAATAAATAATTGGTTGTCTTGTATAGTTGTAAATATATGTGTATGTGTGTGTACATGTACACATAAGTACATGCATATACTTAAAGGTGGATGGGATCTTAGTTATCCCAAGTTCAAAAGTTGCAACCTAGATTTGCGTTGGCTAAATTCAGTATTTTATTTCAGCCAGAATGTAGGTAGGTAGAAAGAAATGGAGATAGAGATGAGGGAGAGACAGGAAGAGAAAGAGAAGGAGAGAAAGAAAGAGAAACCACTTTGGACAGAACATGAACTCTCCAATTACAAAGAGCAGAGGCCCCGCACACTAGTCAGCCCCTATTCACTCTGGTCCCCAATGAGCTTTTGAGTTTATGACCCTATCTAGGCAGCCCATAATGTCTACTGAGAATGTCTACTCATCTTACATATGAAAAAGTAAAGTCTGAGAATATATAATAGTTAATTGTCCAAGGCACACAGAATTATTATAAATATAAATAATTTAGAAATTTATGATTATAAATATAAATAATTTATAAATTTATAAATTAATAATTCCTTATTAGTAGTATATAAGTGGGATTTTACAAAATGTTAATATATAAAATGGATGTTTAATCACTAGTCATCATTTATACTGTACTAATACATAATCTGCTTCAAAGTATGTTTGGTAAAGCAAAACGTGTAACAAACTCCTTGCATAACTTGGTTTATCTCTCCAAGGTTTTGTATATTTTTTAACCCATTCACATGAATAGTTTCTAATAGTTTCTATTTTAAATATCTCAAAATCATTTCTAAATGTATCATTAATACCTCAAAATTCATTTATATCCTCATATAACTAAATCTTTTTTCTCCTCATCATGAAATACATAAAATACTAAAAACACATGTAGGCAGGAAGAATTTCCAAAAGATAGATAAGAGAAGGAAGTGACATTTCCTTTTATTTACTTATTTATTTTTAATAAAGAGGTTTTAAAAGAGATCTTGCTAAATTTGAACATTTTCATTTAAAAAGATAATGTTTTGGGCAGCACCTCTGGTTCAATCAGTAGGGTGCTGGCCCCATATACCGAGGGTGGAGGGTTCAAACCCAGCCCCGGCCGGACTGCAACAAAAAAATAGCCAGGTGTTGTGGCGGGTGCCTGTGGTCCCAGCTACTCAGGAGGCTGAGGCAGGAAAATCACCTAAGCCCAGGAGCTGGAGTCAATAACATTGTTGTGACAGTCATTATTGCTGTGAGCTGTGTGATGCCACGGCCCCCTACTGAGGGCGATAAAGTAAGACTCTGTCTCTACAAATAAATAAAAAGATAATGTTTTATTTCTATTTTCAAGGATTCAAACAATCTAAACTACAGACTATGAGCAACAATTGTATATTTTTTATCCTATGAACAAGTAAATATTGGGAATCAGAGATTCTTCTGCATCACCTTTTAGGTATTCAAGAACAGACCATAAAACATCACAGGAATTATAAATTGGCATCTCTGCAGATCAGTATGTGTACTGAATAAGGATGTTTTGAATAAAATCAAACAACTTTCACATAATAAAGATCTGTGCCTATCATCTTTTATTACCTCGGATACTTAGAATGTTCATAATTCAGCAAATGTAGCACTTCTGTTTTCACACTTAAATTTATTTTATCTGAACCAGGATGTCAGACTGGCTGTCAGCAGAAGAGAGCCTCAGACAGTAACGTTCTCAGTACTGCATTATCACTTGAAACAAGAGAGAGCTAAAGTCTTAAGAGCTTATATGTTTCCTGTCAAGATTGCTTTGGAATGAATTCCTACAATAGACAATACAATACTTGAATGATAGTCCCTAAAAGAGAGGAGTATCCTGTGGACCCTGATATTTTATGCTATTTGTAAAAAATATAAAAAAGCAAAAAAAAAAAAATACAAAACAAAAAACTGGCAACATTTCAAAGTCATTAGAAGCCTGTTTCCTACACACTTTTGAACTAAGCTACATCATACCCTAGTTATCTTTGCCTTTTATCTCATTCCCACAGAAATGGAAGCCATCCATAAAATTACTCAATTCTTGTTTTCCACTTGGCTTGAACTCATTTGTGAAAAGTGGTTTATTCCACCTATTTTAAGTTTCGTTTATATTAGAAATGACTTATGTACCTTGTTATGTGGCCAGCATTTCTTTCTACCAAAAGGTCACCATAAAACAGTTGGCTACTCCTAACCTAAAAAAAAAAAAAGAAAGAAAAATGAACATTAGAATTCTGGTAATGATATTTTTTATCCATGTACCTAAAACTACTCCTGTCTGTCTGTTTGTTTAAATGCGACTGTATACAAGTAGTAAGTCTTGAACTAGGAACAAGAATACATGAATTAAGTTCCCTCATGTCTTTTGTCAGTTTTATTATTTATTTATTTATTAATAATATAAATATTAGGCAAATTTTATTATTTATTTATTTATTAATAATATAAATATTAGGCAAATCACTGGTTTTTAGATCTGTTTCCTCATCTGTAAAACAGGAAGAAAAACTGTTGTTGCAAAAATGTCAGATAAATGAAACTAACATATAGGAAAAAAACTATAAACTTAGAAGTACTGTATTTGTGTAATAGACTATTATTTGCCCATTTATCAACTATTTCCTCACATTTTCTGTACTAAAAACTGTGTGCAAGCAGCAACATCCTTGCTCTAGGAGATAAATAATAATTGGTTTTAAACCTCTCCTAAGAATCTCATCCATCTACAAGTAGGATTAGTTTGCAGAGCTGGCTGTGATACTCCATTCTTGACAAAGAAATACAGGAGTTGATGTGCTGAAAAGTATTTGGGAGATTTTCCTCCTCGACAAAAGAGAAGGAGTGTGTGTGAAATTCCCTCCACCATCTGCATTGTCTCCCTTTCAGCTTTGGACAATCAAGTGAAAATGTGACAAGTGTCCCTTGTGGCTAAACCGAATTAAATCTGAGAACAAAAGCAAGCATGCTGAGGGTGGTGGAGCATAAAGGTGGAAAGAAAGTGGATCCCATATAACATTCAGGGGACAGATTCTTCCTTACTAATGCATGTGATTAGGAAGTAATATCTATGACACCTTCCTACAAGAAACCTTAATCTCATCCTCGGTACCATTTGCCTACTTAGCTACTAAGACATGTATTACATGTCATAATTGTGTTGTTTCTAAATATTAAAGACACAAATATAAAATTTAAAAGACTTTTAAAAAGACTTCAAAAATGTTAAAAGAAAGAGACTACTTTAATCATTCTGGCAGTAGGCAAAACTTTTGTGAAAACATGCAAAAATCAGAAGCCATAATAAATACTGTGTCGTGAAGTACATCATAGCAAAGGTTAAAGTTCTAATGTAGATTATAGAAGACATATGTCACCTAGGTAAGAGAGAATCACTATTCAGAACATATACTTCCTGAAAATCAATGTCACAAAGACAAATTGCTCAACACAAAATAAACAGAAAATCCGTAGAAGAAATATATATGACCAATAAAAACATTATAAGACTCATTAATATTAAAGGAAATTACCAAATAAAATAAATACAAAACTTTTTTTCTTTAATTAATTAAATTCAAATGATTGGTGAGATATAATACTGTTGTGATGCAGGGAAATATTCTCACATATTTTAAATGCAGTATAAATTGCCTTAGAAGTATAAATCAGTTACAATTACCAAATATGAAATGTTAATAACCCTTTGTATTTTTTGTTTTGTCTTTCTTCTTTGAAGACTTTTTCCATCCTAGGTAGTTATGGGAAAGACTCTCAATCATAGTATTGGACATGCAGTACTATGGATGCTCCGTCCCCTTCCTTGCTTTGAGTATGTCAAGAGATAGACAGATTAAAAAAAAAAGGGTGAAGTTCCACTTAAATATTCTCATATGCTTCATAGAAGAGAGAATTTCTCCATTAAGTTGACACATATAAGAACCACATAAATCTAAGCCAACAAATTGATGGCCATATTTTCTGGAACAAGAAGAACATCATTGAGAAGAAACCTCATATAGAGGGCAACAGATGAAAGATACAGAGACATTTAAAATCTTGGAAATTGAATCTTTCTAGGCCTTAAACAGGCATACCACAGACACTTCTGCTAAAAAAAGGTCATAGATTATTCTCTTTATTTTGACAAATCAGTTAAAGCATTTTGGATTTCTGTCAGAAGCTGAAAATATACAGATATAATCATATACTCCCATGTTTGGAAAAACAAATTACATATAATACTAACATATATTAGATATTAGATAACTTACAATAGCAAAAATCTGGAAGTAAACCTAAATGGCCTTCTAAAAGAAGAGACTGGTCTACTAAATAAGGGTTCATTCATATCATATTAAACACATGTTAAAAATAATCAAGTAGAACAATATCACTGGCAAGGTAATTCCACATGTATTGAAAGACAGAAAAAGCAAAATTATAATACAATATGGGCTCAGTGATATGGCACCAGCTACATAGGCAGGTGGGTTTGAACCAGCCCTGACCTATTAAACAACAATGAAAATTGCAACAACAACAACAAAAATACCTGGGCATTGTGGTGGGCACCTGTAGTCCCCGTTACTTGGGAGGCTAGGCAAGAGAATCACTTAAGCCCAAGAGTTTGAGGATGGTGGGAGCTGTGATGCCACAGCGCTCTACTGAAGGTGACATACTGACACTCAGTCTCAAACAAAAATTATAATACAGTATGTATCATATTTAGATTTTTTTATAACATAGCCTTATATAATTGATAGAAAATTACTAGAAAAGTATATGATGAATGTTTTACAGTTTTTATATCTGAGAGAAAAGGTGGAAATTTAAACAATTTCCTATTTTATTCTAAACATTTTTAAAATTCTACAATGTATATTAATATATTAGTTGCATAATAAGAATACAGAAGCACAGGCAAGTTTATCTTCCTCTCAAAGAAATCAGGTTGTTACAATAAGAAAAAATATCTTTTACGAAAAAACAGGTGAAAAAATTTTATCTATGGATTGTGGCTGAACACATCAAATGTCCAGTACTTCCAAAGAGTAAATCAAAAGGCAAAAAAAACCAGATATTGCCAAGGATGCAAAGAAAAGGGAACTCTCACACCCTGTTGGTGAAAATATAAACTAGTATAACCAGTATAGAAAATAATATAGAGATTCCTCAAAGAAATAAAAAATACAATTGTCATTTGATCTAGCAATTCCACTACTACATATTTACTGGAAGGAAAATAAATCAGTATTTCAAAAGTGTATCTGCACACATATGCACTACTCACAAGAGCTAAGATATATAGTCAACCTAAGAGTTCATCAATGGATGGATGGATAAAGAAAATGTAATATATACACAGAAAGGAATATTACTTGTCTATAAAAAGAATGAAATCATGTCTTTTGTAGCAACATGAATGAAACTAGAGGTTATTATCTGAAATAAAATAAGCCTGGCACACAAAGCCAAATAGCTCATGTTCTTACTCATATGTGGGAGCTAAAATTTTGATCACTTTGAGGTAGATAACGGAAAAATAAATAACAGAGTTTGGGAAGGGTGAATAGGGGAAAGGAGAAGTTGAATATCTGTTGTTTAAACAGTACAAACAATTAAATTCAATGTGTGATACAGTCAGATTGACAATCCTTATCAAAAATGCATTATACTCAGTTGAGGAACAACTTGAATATCCTTGACTTGATTATTACACATAATTTACATGTGTAATAATTTTCTCATGTGCCCTATAAATTTGTACAAATAAAAAAGAGTAAATCATATTTTTATATCTTGGTAGATTTTTGATAAAACCATAAAATGGTTATTGGAGTATTTTGGCAATAGTTATTTTTAATATAAAAGCTATAATAAAGGATGATAGCCAATGTTATGGTAATTTTGCAACAACCATAGATACTTTTAATATATCCATTTATTTTAATATGAATCTACTTAAGTAGTGATATCTTATTAATTTTTGATTATTCAGAGATGACCCCCCTCAGTTTACTTGTAAATTGAAACTCAAAATTAGTCCCAATTAACTTAAAACTCATTTAATAAAATGTATCCTGAGTAGATTTGGTTAGATTAAGTCATTAAAAAACCTAACTCTGTATTCTAAAAGCACAGTCTTAACCTAAGAAAATACATCTTTAAATGATTAAGTTTTAATTTCATAGAAGACATTTTGGTCATTTATAAAACATTTCATAATTTTAGAAATTAAATACAAATAAAATTGAAGCAATGAGATAACAACGCAAAACTACAAAAGAAATACAATCTCCTTTGTGCTGCTGATCCTAAATGGACTCCAAGACAGAGAAGATGCAATTGGTATCAGTGTGTTCTACCTATATTACTCCTTGTAGTGACACTCTGTATTTACACAGTTTACCTAAAACTAATCAAAAAAAGAAAAAAGGAAAGAAAAGAAAAAGTAAACGGAAAATATACAGGAGAACACCTGGACACATGGACTATCCATGACTTAATTACATGGCAACTGAATTTGACCTTTATTTTCTGCTAACACGAACAGTTTTAGTCTGTCACTTAAGAGTAGTAGCCACTCCTCACAAATCCTTATACACGTACCCCCCACACACACAAACAGTACCATACAAACTAATAGATGGGTTGATTTAATGAATAATTTCAGTATAATGTTACTGTATTAAGCACATCTAAACTCAAATTACAAAAATCACAATTTTGGGTCTGAAGATATTACCCTATATTTATATTTTGGGATTCTACTATATTGTCATCCCATTTCATAGGGAGATAAATAAGGTGAAGGAAATTCATGCAATTATCATTTCACCCAAGAGTCCAAGAGCAGCCATTGTGTGGTGGTGGAGGAGGTCAAGTCCAGGACGAAATAGTCTCTTGATTGCTACCCCAATATTCAGCTTAGTTGACTATTTTGGAAGTAAATATAGAAGTATCACCTCTAATGCTGCAGTAATTAAGTTAGATTTTCTGCAACTCTAAATGTTGTATTTCAGCTTTGTATAATATAAATGTACATATTATACACACAACATATATAAAACTGTAATTTCTGTAAAGTAAAAGCTATGGTAAAGGATTTTCCAGTTTACACCATAGTCCTAATGGCAAGTCACTGCTATACAAGAATGAGTCCTCTCTATTCAGTTGGCATTGCTCTTTTTTGATTTTAGATTTTCAGCTCAGCACCTATAGCTCAGCAGCTAGGGGGCCAGCCACATACACTGGGGTTGATGGGTTCAAACCTGACCTGGGCCTGCCAAACAACGACAACAACAACAACAAAAATAGCCAGGCGTTGTATCGGGCGCCTATAGTCTCAGCTTTTTGGGAGGCTGAGGCAAGAGAATTGCTTAAGCCCAAGAGTTTGAGGTTTGAGGTTGCTATGAGCTGTGAGGCCATCGCACTCTACCGAGGGTGACATAGTGAAACTCTGTCTCAAAAAAAAAAAAAGAATCTAGTTTTCAGAAGATGATTTTAAAAGAAAAGAATTTCTAGTTATTCTCTCAAATTGCACGTGTCCATGTCTCTCCTGATTCATTTTGAAATACTTGCCATTTGAAAACTATTTGTGAGATTATTTCTACCAAGCTACAATGGTCATTTGAATTTCTTTCCTTTGAAGAGATACTAAGTGTCACAAGGAAAGAATGGGGTCTAGTTTAAAATCTCAAAAGAAACTAATGCATGTATATCAGAAAGATTCTATACATATTTGTGAAACAATTATTAAAATTCATTACAAACATGTTATGTGTGAGAACGTCTAAGGCAAGAAGAAAATTAAAATCTCAGAACATAATAAACTAGTACCCTATTATACTACATTGACATAATAATTAAGACTCTACAAAGTTTTCTGCATTCTTTCAAAAAAATGTTTGCATCTTTCAATGCATATGATTTATACAGTGCTTAGGATTCAGAATTGAAAACAAATAGACAAAAACATTAGACACAGGAGAGGACAACAATTTTACATGTGTGAACTAATGGACAATTTAGGAAAACATGTTTAAAATTAGATGATGCTTTGTCTAAAAACTAAAAATATTAATGGAAAAAGGCTCTCACTTTCCTCCTTTGAAGAAGCATCTGAACTAAATAAGATGATCTATTTTTGAAGTTGCTTAATTTTAATTTTTTTGGAAATTAAAGATGATCTATTTTGAAGTTATGCTATATTTTTGAAGTTTCAACACTGTTTGAAATACAATTGTATGCCATGTGTTTTCATTTTCTCATTGAGACGCATTGTTTATCCTTCCTAAGGCATGGATGATAAATATGAAGTAAGTTTTACCAGCTGGCATCCTTCATAAGGACCATATTGTAAAAAAAGTGAAATCAAATTTTCTTGAATTAAAGAACAGAGTAAAATATATTTGGCCTGATTGTTCTCAAGCCTTCATGTTATGTCTTTAAAAAAATGCACAACTCAAAGAATAGCACTTTATGCTACTTCTTAGTATAGACAGATTTCTTAAAAACTGCTTAGGTCTCAACAAAGGTTTTGAAAATATATAATCTTTTTATATAATATATATACTTATATAATTTATATAATATAATCTGTAGTTACATGAAGAATCTTCTTAATGCCAAGTGGCAATAAAACCTATCAATTATTTATTAAGAACAAAATCTAAAAGTCTATTGAAGGTTACTATCTGCTAACCATGACTAGATAATTCAAAACAATTATGTAAAAAGGAAATTCATAAAGGCCTGGTTCACGGCCATCTTACAAATCTACGTTAGAGTGCAGTTCAGACGCCTCTACCATCTACATGTATATGAAGAAACTTCCCATACTTGCACTGACAGATGAGAATGGCAAGGAAGCAATGAAAATTCTGTTGATGAATTTAAAGATTTATTTAAAAAATCTAAAACAGTTAGATTCTAACTGTTAAAAAATCTAAACAGTGGCAGTTAGGGAGGGAATCAGTCAGACCAGGGTTCTGTGCATGTTTTCATTATTTAGAGCTCCGTGTTTTTCATTAAAATGATGGCAACATTATCTCACTGTTGTTCATTTAAATAGACTACAATTTTTATACTAGCCATTATTGATAATACGACTATACAGAGTCCTGATTCTTCTTGGAGGAAACAGCTGTTTCAGTGCTTCTAGGACATTACATATTTTATTGAACATTTTGACCACCTATTCTAAAATGCAACATTAATAGAAAGCATCTCTCAGGATGCTGCAAACCTGTTCAGAACTCCTGAGTGACTGTTTTAAAAAGCTTATCTGAGAACTTCAAAGGAAAGAATAACAAGAGAAAAATATTTTAATCTTTAAATTCCACCATCACAGCATTCCACTTTCTCTTTTCCTCTTCGTTGTTTTTTCCACCCTCAATTTCATGGCTGTAAGTCAGTAAGTTCCAAGCAGCAGCCCCGGCACCTAGGATTCTTCTCTGAGGACTTCCAATGGGCTAGGCTTGGGATGCAGCCCTTGATAGGCACATATTCCATCCTATGAGCCTTTGAGTGAGGAACAGCTTTTTATTAAGTGCCTAGAGTTCTCAGCATTTTACAAAAATTGTAACAATTAATCTTCCCTAGAATCCTAACTAGCAATCATGATTATTTTCATCCTTTCTTTCTCCTTCCTTCCTTCCTTCCTCCTTGCCTCCCTCCCTTCCTTCATCTCAATCTGTTGCTCACCCTGGAGAGCCACGGCATCGGCTTAGCTTACAGCAACCTCAAATTCTTGGGTTCAAGCGATCCTCCCACCTCAGCCCCCCAAATAGTTGAGACTACAGGTACCTGCCACAATGCCTGGCTAATTATTTTATATTCTTAGTAGAAACAGGGTCTTACTCTTGCTCAGGCTGGTCTCAAAACTTCTGAGATGTAGCAATCCTCCCTCTTTGGCCTCCCAGAGTGATGGGATTACAGGCATGACCCACTGCACTCAGCTGACTATTTTCATTTTATACATAAGAGAATGGCTCTGAGAACATAAGCCACACACAATGGGTCACAATATTGCCTTTTCTGTTATCTTCCCTCAAATCTTGCTTTCCCTCAGACTGCTACCAGAACTGTTCTGGTGACCTCAGAGACAAATGTCCCTTGTTAGGACTTTAAGCTAAAATCTGAAGAATAGCTCATTAAGGAAGGTACAATACAAAGACACATTCTGAGGACAAGCACTTTCCTCTCTTGTCTCTTCCTTGGCCTTTCCCTTCTTTACACACACACACACACACCCCTGCCTAATGGTTCCCCTAAGAATAAAGCTAAGAGCACAAAATTTATCTTCAATGTCCCAAATGGGTATGAAGGGTTTATCATGCAAACTAATGAGAAGAACTTATCTAATTACATTCTGTGCAGGAAACACAGCATCTAAGAAAGAAATAAAAATATAATAACTTGTTCTAAGAATTGTAGCCCTTGGGAATACTACTAGGAAGTGCAAAAATATGAGATAACTATCAAGTTAAAGGGACAGATGTTAAATAACAAGATAAAGCAAATTCCTATAAGCTTCAATGCAACTTTTTACTTGTATGATAAATATTTTTTTCTTTTGCTTTCTGACAGACTCACAAGTACCAGCAGCAGTAAGGGAAAAGGAGTTATCAAATAATTACTTTCCCTGAAGACAAAACTTATCATTTGACTGATAAGTAGGAATTAGAATCAAGAAAAACTTAAAAGTGAGCAACACAGAAGAAGATTGAGTAATTTTAGTCCTAGTCAGTCATTGGGCCTAAGTCCACATCTGATTCCACACAGCTGTAATAAATGGTCAGTGATTAATGAGCAGAACCTCCATGAATAAATAAGTGTCAGTGAAAGGAGTATTAAATTATTAGACAGCAAGTCTTAACCCTTTGGGAGAAATACTAAAAAGGTAATAATCTTTCTGTGTCTTCTACTTTTTAAAAAAATGTGATATTGGCTCAGTGCCTGTAGCTCAAGCGGCTAAAGTGCCAGCCACATACACCAGAGCTGGAGGGTTCGAAACCGGCCGGGACTGCCAAACAATGACAACTACAACCAATAAATAGCCAGGTGTTGTGGAAGTTGCCTGTAGTCCCAGCTACTTGGGAGGCTGAGGCAAGAGAATTGCTCACGCTCAAGCCCAGGAGTTGGAGGTTGCTGTGAGCTGTGATGCCATAGCACTCTACCCAGGGCAATAGCTTGAGGCTCAGTCTCAAAAAAAAAAAAAAAAAAAAAGTGTGATATTTTAAGAATGGCCATAAAGATGAATAAATTAGTACATATTATAACATTTACTTTTATAATATTAGTCATCATAATGACTAATTCTACAGCACTGCCACAATTTAAAACAGTTTTTCCTATAGAATAAACTGTATGCTGGGCAGTACCTGTGGCTCAGTGGGTAGGGCACCAGAGGAATATTCCAAGGGTAGAAGGTTCGAACCTGGCCCTGGCCAAAGTGCAACAATAAAACAGCCGGGCATTGTGGCAGGCACCTGTAGTCCCAGCTACTCAAGAGGCTGAAGCAAGAGAATCACCTGAGCCCAGGAGTTGGAGGTTGCTATGAGCCATGACACCACAGCACTCTACTGAAGCTGAAAAATGAGACTATCTCAGAATAAAGAAAGAATAAACTGTATGCTTACAAAGCCACACCAACCCTTTTGTTAGGAATTATGATCTATTCTATTTTATGTAAGAGGAAACTGAAGTTTAAATGAATTATTGAAGTTTACTAGATTTACACAGCCAATAAGAACATAGTTAAGCAGAGGCAAAATTTTAATATAGCTATAAACGTCAGGGTCTTTATTTTCATTGAACCTTTAAAAGTCTTGTATCTAATGGTAAGTCTATTTTTAGATCTTTGAGTATTCTCCAAA
>CAUYON010205310.1:0-11249 GCA_963573935.1 Arctocebus calabarensis | reverse complement strand
TTTTTTTGAGACAGAGCCTCAAGCTGTCACCCTGGATAGAGTGCTGTGGCATCACAGCTCACAGCAACCTCCAATTCCTGGGCTCAAGCGAGTCTCCTGTCTCCACCTCCCAAGTAGCTGGGACAACAGGCGCCCGCCACAAGGCCTGGCCATTTTTTGGTTGCAGCCGCTATTGTTGTTTGGCAGGCCCGGGCTGGATTTGAACCCGCCAGCTCAGGTGTACGTGGCTGGCGCCTTAGCCCGTTGAGTCACAGGCGCTGAGCCTGCATCATTGTCTTTAAAAAGAATTTATTAAATACCATTTTTTCCCAGGATATATTAATTTACTCATTTTATAAGTAGGTGTATAAAGCAAATTATTAAGGCTATAAAAATTATATTAGTCACCTAGGAACAGAACCTTGCAGGGAAATTTTATGGCATGCTAGTCAGTTTCAACATTTAAGTTTAAGATCTGGTGATTTTAACTTTGTTTCTATAATCTTTTTCTTTCTCCCCAGGCCTCCACTTCCAAATAAACATTGAATTTTTAAAGTGCTACAGATAGTTTAGTTGTTAATATCCTGGTCTGTCATCTGGCATAGGAAAGAAAATTCTCAGCCATTTTGTGCAGTTAGTCCAACTGTTGGTTCTCTGCCCAGTATTAAAAACATAAAATTTCCACGGTATAATCCTCATACATTATTATGTAGACTATTGGTCTAATTGTATCCCTTGAATTACAAAATGCTGGACTTCGTCAGTACATAAGATCTTGTCCCAGCTTTGTCAATAATTTGCTATGTGACCTTGGCAAGTCACTTAACCTTAGTTTTCTCTTCTGGGTTAAGAATTATCAAGATAGGGGTAGCACTTGTGGCTCAAAGGAGTAGGGCGCCAGCCCCATATGCCAGAGGTGGTGGATTCAAACCCAACCCCGGCCAAAAAAAAAAAAAAAAAAGTATTATCAAGATAGAATCACAGAACATTAGAATTGTCAGGGACCTCAAATTACACAGTAAAATTCTTTCATTTTATGTTGAAGTTGAGTGACTTACCTTGGTCAAGAGTTTTCTAGAGCAAGCACTCAGTTTTCAGCATCACAGACCAGTACTCTTTTTATTAGGCTTTCTTTCTTTCTTTTTTTTTTTTTTTTTGAGACAGAGCCTCAAGCTGTTGCCCTGGATAGAGTGCTGTGGTATCACAGCTCACTGCAACCTCCAATTCCTAGGCTCAAGCGCATCTCCCGCCTCTGCCTCCCAAGCAGCTGGGACCACAGGCGTCAGCCACAATGCCAGACCGTTTTTTGGTTGCAGCTGTCATTGTTGTTTGGCGGGCCCAGGCTGGATTTGAACCCACCAGCTCAGGTGTACGTGGCTGGCGCCTTAGCCTGTTGAGCCACAGGCGCCAAGCCTATTAGGCTTTCTTTCGATGTTCTTTCAAGAAACAAAGAAAAAGTGAAAATAGTAAACAAATATAAGGCTATTCCCAAAAAACAAGATAAATGTTAACCATTAGCTTGCACTGAAAGTTTATCTGAAAATGTTCCTCTTTTAACTTAAAGATAATGTAAAATTCATAAGTTCTGAAACTATATAGGCAAAGGTAAGAAAAATATAATAGGTAGGAAAAAAATTAATGGTTGACTTGAGAATATCCTTGAAGTATATTAAATAAAAATTATAATAGGCTGTTGTTTTGGATTAAGCTCCTGAATTAGGACTCAACAGACCAAGTTAAAAGTTAAAGGTAACAGACCCATGCTAAAGTTCCATGACACCAAACCCAAACTAAATTATCTGATCTATGGAGAAATCAGGAAAGCAAAAAATAACAGCCAGTTTCCCGGACATGCCAGTTTTAATATCGAAGGATAATGAAACTCTCTCTCTCTCCTTTTTTTTTTTGTAGAGACAGAGTCTCACTTTATCGCCTTCAGTAGAGTGCCCTGGCCTCACACAGCTCACAGCAACCTCCAACTCCTAGGCTTAGGCGATTCTCTTGTCTTAGCCTCCCATGTAGCTGGGACTACAGGTGCCCGCCACAACACCCGGCTATTTTTTGTTGCAGTTTGGCCGGGGGCCGGGTTTGAACCCGCCACCCTCGGTTTATGGGGTCGGCACCCTACCCACTGAGCCACGGGCGCCACCCATGAAACTCTCTTTAATCTTACACGGAAGAAGTAGGAAGAAATAAGCTGATGTTAAAAAACAGTTAATTTTTCTGTTGTTTGGTCTCCCTGTCCCAGTCTTACAAGAAAAATAGCTTTGCAATGACTCCTGAGCTTTTACTTTCTTCAGTTCTTCTCTGTCTACAAAGCCAAGCCCTTTTGCTCGGCTCATCCGAATACTCAACACGTGTAGAATGATCTCTTTCCCTGTTCTAGAATCTAATAAGGCCAACTGAAAAAAATTTTTTTTGAGATAGTCTCTCTTCATTGTCTTGGGGTTGAGTGCCACATCTGAAATCTTTAATTTAAATTTGTTGTATAATGGCTCAGCGCCTGTGGCTCAAGCCACTAAGGTGCCAGCCACATACACCTGAGCTGGCAGATTCGAATCCAGCCCGGGCCGCCAAACAACAATGACGACTGCAACCAAAAAATGGCCGGGTGTTGTGGCGGGCACCTGTAGTCCCAGCTATGTGGGAGGCAGAGGCAGGAGACTTGCTCAAGCCCAGGAATTGCAGGTTGCTGTGAGCTGTGATGCCACAGCACTCTACCCAGGGTGACAGTTTGAGGCTCTGTCTCAAAAAAAAATTTTTTTTGTTGTTGTATAATAATTTTGTCATTTGACAAGGGAAATCAAAACTCCCTTCCCACGAGAGTGCTTATATTCTTACCACTTGTTTCTGCTCTTTTCCTAGTTTTTGCCAGGTGAAATAGGGGAAATGGAGACTGCCTGTTTTTACACATTTCTGAAGGGATGGTGCGCAATGAGGATTATTTGAATACAAATTACTTGCCTCGCCATTTCCCACCTACACTAAACACTATTACATTAGTTCTCTAATTTACTAATTTAATTCCTTCCCCAGCCACTACTCCCCCCAAAGTGCTGAAACCGATGGAAACCACTCTCAAATCAAAAACTCCAAGTCCCACAATGCTCCTCATCGCCCCTCTCCCCCGCATCCCCTCTCGTCCTGGGAGTTGTAGTCACTCAGAGTGATTCAGCACCTTCGCTTCCGGGATGCAGGGTGACGGTACGCCGCGGAGAACTACAACTCCCAGGAGGTCGCGCGCGCATTCCCCGCCCCTCGGCGTCGGCGCCACCCCGCCCGCTCCTCCCTCCCTGGGCTGCACCGCTCATGCCTTCCTGTTAGTGCGAGCTGGGAGAAGTTCACTCCGATCAGCTGATCCCAACTGACAACAGGAGAGGAGGAAGCCCGAGAGGCAGCGAAGGAGGAGGGGGGCGGAGATGGAGATGAGGATGGATCTGCCGGTGCCCTAAGGAACAACCCCCGCCCCCACCGGCGCCCTGCGGCCCCCCAGCGCCACCTCGCCGCGGTCGAGCTGCTCCGTGGTGGGATCCCCTGGCCGCGGCGGGCAGGGCAGGGCAGGGAGGGCACGGCCCTGCGCGGGGCGAGCGACAGTCCTGGGGCTCCGGCTGCTCCTGGGAGGAAGGGGGGGCGGGTGCGGCTGGGGTGGGGGTGGGGTGGTATAAACAAAGGTTCCGGCTCCGGGCTTTGCCGGCTTGGGGGGGATTTGGGGGAACCTTCTTTGTTCTTAGGCTCCGCTCTTGCCCCTCGGGTTGTGGTGGTGTTGTCTGGAAGGAAGGGAGGCTGAGGAATCCCAGGCTGGAGAGAAGCGTCACGGTGGGGGCCTGAGTGGGCAGATTGTTTGCTTGGCCCCGCGGGGGGTGAGGTGGTCTTTGAAGGATGATTTTATATTTTTCTCAATTATGACAAGTTTTGATTTTTGTTTTCATTTTGGGAACTAGGTGGGCAAATCTGAGGTTAGGGTGTAAATACGGTCCTCTGCTCCGTTCGACTTCCTTGTTTATGTAAAAATTAGATTGATTGATTACTGGAGGGGAAGAGTGACTGTCTGAAAGGGCTTTACACTTTGTCGGAGCTTTGGATGGGGGTCAAAACCAGGGAGAATTAGAAATACTGCTAATGTAATTGTAGAAGTGACAAAAGCCCCTTTCCTGCCCCAGTTTTCCTTTCTTTTAAAAGTTAATTTTAAGTTAGTTTTTGAGTGACAAAGAGAAAATTTGTTTATTTTGACTCACTGCAGGCCTGGCTTTGCCGTGGGCCATAGTGGAGGAATTCTGTGTCCTGTTGCGCCCTTTTTTTTTTTTTTTTTTGCAGTTAAGGAAAGGACAAAAGGAAGTACAATTGTTTTTTATTGTTTTCAAACATGAAATTGTGACCCTTGTTTCCAGGTTGGGAGTCCTTAATAGGCATCTGTCCAGGGTTGAAACAATCCAGTTTGCCCAGGTCTTTGATGGAGTTAAAGTTTATTGTTATATTTTCTTTAGCTTTTCACAAGCCTCTTTCTCCATCTCTCCTGTTTGTGGGTGCAGGTGGGATTGCATAGGGTTGTCCTTGCAAAGACTATTTGCTTAGTGATTTTAGTGATTTTGATTCTGAATTTAATAACTGAATAAACAGTTTCAGCTTGGGAAATGGAACAACAAAGTCTCTTAAATGTCTATACCTAGAAGTGGTGTTTTTTTCTTTCTTTTCTTCTTCTTTTTTTTTTTTTTGTAAGGAGCTTTAGCCATAATTTTGAGAAGAAATTTCCAGTATCAGAACTAGCTGGTATAAGAAACAATGAGATTTTTCTCAATGATTTTGGCGTAGTAGTTAATCACAATCTTTTTTAAGGTGCGCTTCTGTTTTTTAAATGAGTGAAATAATTTTCCTTCCTCTATTCTAGGTATTCTCTGAAATATTGGCTTGAGGTTGAATTATATTGAAAAGCTCTTGACCACTTTCTTTTACTACCAAATCTTTGTGGCTGAGGCCCAACCAATGAGCACCTCTGTGAACCTATCAGACCTCTCTCATATAGCCATAAATGACCCTTTCAAGTTAATTTTGACCACAAATTTGCCTGCACTTTATGGAGGATGAAATCATCAAACCAAATCAATGTTGCTGCTGATACAAGAGTCTCAGAGACAGAAAATTAGAAATTCAAACATTTGTCAGTGTGTAAAGAATTATAATAGGACATTGAAAGTTTTCTTTTTTAAGGTGTTCAGAACCCTGTGGAAGTTCTGTGCAGTCTTCAGATCCCAAGCCTTTGTCTTCACTCGACAAGCTCAGTGACTGTTACATGGTTAGTGTGTTTCTTTACCAATCCGAGTATGAGTGCCCAGACTTCCCCAGCAGAAAAGGGCCTGAATCCTGGGCTGATGTGCCAGGAAAGTTATGCCTGCAGTGGAACTGACGAAGCTGTCTTTGAGTGTGATGAGTGCTGCAGTCTGCAGTGTCTCCGTTGTGAGGAGGAACTCCATCGGCAAGAGCGCCTGCGAAACCACGAGCGGATAAGACTCAAACCTGGCCATGTCCCTTACTGTGACTTCTGCAAGGGTCCCAATGGGCATTTGCCAAGTGTTAGGCAGAGGGCAGTTGTGAGGTGTCAGACCTGCAAAATCAACTTGTGCCTGGAGTGCCAGAAGAGGACTCATTCTGGGGGTAACAAAAGGAGACATCCTGTTACTGTGTACCATGTCAGTAACATTCAGGAGTCGCTGGAAGCAGAAGAGATGGATGAGGAGACCAAGAGGAAGAAGATGACTGAGAAGGTTGTGAGTTTCCTCCTAGTAGATGAAAATGAAGAAATTCAGGTAAGCAGTTGGGTATAGTCGAATTCATGCAGTGGAGATCTGTTGTGGGAAGGTAGCTCTCAAAAAGAAAATCCAAGAGGAGATCACATTTTAATCAGTAAAAGACAAGACCTCTAAAGACTTAAGTTGCATGGAGTCAGGTTTAGTTACTTACCAGCTTCGTAACTGCAGGTTAAATTACTTCTCTGAGCTGTAGTTTTCTCATTTATAAAATGGGAATAAGTCATGGTGGGCCTGCCTGTAAACTTAGCTACTCAAGAGACTGAGGTCGGGGAGGATATCTTGAGTCCAGGAATTCCAAGGCCGCCATGATCATGCCTGGGAATAGGCGCTGCATTCGAGCCTGGGCAATAAGTGAGACCTCATCTCTAAAAACAAACAAAAGAAAGTGGGGACAGTGCCTTCTCATCATTGGGTTGTTTTGAGGATGAAATGAAATGGTGTTTGTAGAGCCTGTTACATGATAAATGGTTAGTATGTGGTAGCTGCTGTTAGTATTATTAGGAGGAACTGCTTTAAAACAGATGACTGAGTGAGAGCACTTTGGCAAGTTGTGAATAAATGTTAGTGATGAGGGACCACACATATCTAGGGAAAGAAACTTTAACATTGAGTCCCAAAGACATGCTAGGAGAAAAAGCATGAACCTGCTATCTTGATTTAGAGAGACAGGTCTCTAAAAAGTGGCTTTAAATAAGGACAATGTTCACCCCAGGTGGTCTCTTCTTACAAAAACCTGTGGAAGTACAGAATGACTAGATATTTGGTTTCATTCCAAGTTAGTAGTGGGTAGTATGTCTGGGAAGATGTCATATGTGACAGGTAGTAGTGATTGGGGAAGGGGAGGTAGTGTAGTGATTCTACTTTTGGGTGGGCTTTCAAGTAAAGGCTGCTTGAATTTATACCCTGACTATATAAGCATGGGCAAGTTATTTAAGCTCTGTGGCTCAGTTTCCCTTCCACTTCATGGGGTTGTTGAGAGGATTCAGAGAGATAGGAATGGAAAGGATGTATCACAAAGCTTGACACATGGGTCCAGTACCACTTTGTTGTATCACTGAAGTATCTGTGCTCCATTGACTCAGTACTTTTGTGGTAATGACAAAAAAATCTGGACTCCTTCCAGATTGGAGGAGTACCTATGTACGTTACCATTTGACAAACTCTTCCATTACCCACTAGGGACTTTTCTTACTTACCTTTTCCTCCTTGGATAAGCTTGTAGAAATGAATTATATTGAGCGGTGCTTGTGGCTCAGTGGGTAGGGCGCCGGCCCCATATACCGAGGGTGGCGGCTTCAAACCTGTCCCGGCCAAACTGCAACAAAAAAAATAGCCAGGCGTTGTGGCAGGTGCCTGTAATCCCAGCTACTGGGGAGGCTGAGGTAAGAGAATCGCCTAAGCCCAGGAGTTGGAGGTTGCTGTGAGCTGTGTGACACCACCGCACTCTACTGAGGGCGATAAAGTGAAACTCTGTCTCTAAAAAAAAAAAAATAAATAAAAGAAAGGAATTACATCATGAATCCTATGTACTTTCATTGTCAGCTAAATACTTTGCTAACACAGACTTTTCTTTATTGGTTCGAGAAGAGCTAATAGAGTTATGGAAGAATGACCCAGATCCTATTTTGTCTCTTTTGTCAGCAATAGTGTCTTCATTAAGGATTATACTCTAATTGGGTGATGTTGTGGACTAAATAATTTTTAAATGGAACACTTGGATTTGGATGGTTCTTGGTTTTGCTGTCAGTTCTCTTTAGTGTCAGCCTTTGGGAAATCATAGTTGGGTTTTCTTTTTTTTTTTTTTTTTTGAGACAGAGCCTCAAGCTGTCACCCTGGATAGAGTGCTGTGTCATCACAGCTCACAGCAACTTCCAATTCCTGGGCTCAAGTGAGTGTCCTGCCTCTGCCTCCCAAGTAGCTGGGACTACAGGTGCCCCCTACAACGCCCGGCCATTTTTTGGTTGCAGCCGTCATTGTTGTTTGGCGGCCCCAGGGTTGGATTCGAATCTCCCAGCTCAGGTGTATGTGGCTGGTGCCTTAGCCTGTTGAGCCACAGGCGCCGAGGCATAGTTGGGTTTTCTGTCACTCATCAAGTGAGAGGAAGATTTGGGATGAACTAGTAATCCTCATGGATGTTAAGTTGGCACTTAAAATTTTTTTTCTTTTTTTTTTGGTCTGGGGCTAGGTTTCAACCCACCACCTCCGGTATATGGGGCTGTTGCCCTACCCCTTGCGCCACAGGCACCATCCCCCACCCTTTTTTTTTTTTTTTTTGTTTTTGAGACAGAATCTTACTATGTTGCCCTTGGTAGAGTGCTGTGCTGTCACAGCTCACAGTAACCTCAAACTCCTGGGCTTAAGTGATTCTTTTGCCTCAGCCTCCCAGTAGCTGGGACTATAGGCACCTGCCACAACACCCGGCTATTTTTTGTTATGGTTGTCTTTGTTGTTTAGCTGACCTGGGCTAAGTTCAAACCCGCAGCCTTGGTGTTCATAGCTGGCGCCCTAGCCACTGTGCTGTGGGTGCCAAGTTAAAAAATTTTTTAAAATAAATTTCTATCCATAGGAAAGAGCTGAATGTTAACATCTTTAAAAAGAACATTTTTGGAGGAGTAAGGTGGATGTATGTGTGTGTTTGTAACATTGATACATGTTCCTTAGTTGAGAATTAGGAGAACACAAAGAAGTACAATGAAGAAGACAGATCCATCTACCAAACGGTGATGCTGGTCCTTCATCTTTTTTCTTGTGTGTAATATACATATATGATTGGATTGTTTGTAAAGATCCCTCCTGTTTTTCCTCCCTCTATAAACATTAACCACTTTCCAGTAAATAATAGTTTATTAATCATAAGGAGCGTTGGTTGGGACTAATGGATTAGACATAGAAGGAATTCAATTTAGGTAGAGATTGATTCTTACAGAGTCATATGTGGAAAAATACTTAAAATATCTAGTTCAGTTTTTTTCTCTTATTTTAGTTTTCTTACAGGTGAATATTCCAAACAACGGAGAAATGATTGTGTAATACAAATCTAGGTTATAAATTAATCTAGAATGTAAAGCCCTGGTGAGCAAGACCATGTTTTATGCCCTATACTATGTATAGTACAATTGTAAGCATGTTGCCATACTTGTAAACATGTATTGATTGGAATTGTCACATCTCAATTCAATTTTTAAAAGTGGATATCAACACACATAGCTATAAAAGGGCATACAGTGGGCTGGGCATGGTGGTTTATGCCTGTAACCCTAGCACTCTGGGAGGTTGAGGTAGGTAAATTGAGCTCAGGAGTTTGAGGTCAGCCTGAGTAAGAGCAAGACCCTGTCTCTACTAAAAACAGAAAAACTAATTGAGCCTCGTGGTGGTCATCTGTAGTCTCAGCTACTTGAGAGGCTGAGGCAGGAGGATTGCTTGAGCCCAAGAGTTTGAGGTTGCCAGGGCAACAGACTCAGAGCGCTTCAACAACAACAACAATAACAAAAAGACATAGATTGAAGATTTCCCTCCTACTCCATACCCCTCAGTCTCCTTAAAATAATCACCATTAAAGGTTAACTGCATGTTCTTCTGGAATTTTTCATGTATATTCATGAATATATATATGTCCTTTTAGACAAAAGTAGAACTAAATACACTTGCTGTTCTATACTTGGCTTTTTTTTTTTTTTGAGACAGAGTCTCAAGCCATCACCCTGGTTAGAGTGCTGTGGCCTCACAGGTCACAGCAATCTCCAATTCCTGGGCTCAAGCGAGCCTCTTGCCTCCGCCTCCCAAGTAGCAGGGACTACAGGCACTCGCCACAACACCTGGCCATTTTTTGGTTGCAGCCGTCTTTGTTGTTTTACGAGCCTGGGCTGGATTCAAACCCGCCAGCTCAGGTACGTGGCTGGCGCCTTAGCCCGTTGAGCCACAAGCGCCAAGCCTAGACCTTCCCCTTGTCAGCACATTGGTGTTGACCTCATTATTTAGATACTGCTTAGTATTTCTATGTTGAATGGGATTCTATAATTTTAGCCTTTCAATGTATATTTAAAGTTACTGTATTTAAGTTATTATACACAATGATGTTGAACATCCTATACATCTATTTAGAAATGGAATTTCTTGTCAAATGATATGTGAACTTTTAAATTTAAATATTATCAAATTTATAAACCTCATTTTTTTTTTACTCTAAATACATGTATTTTATTATTCTTCATTACATTATTTCCCCCTCCCATTTTTTTTTTTTTGAGACAGAGTCTTAATCTGTTGCCCTCGGTAGAGTGCTGTAGCATCACAGCTCGCAGCAACCTCAAACTCTTGGTCTTAGGTGATTCTCTTGCCTCAGCCTCCGAAGTAGCTGGGACTATAGGCGCCTGCCACAATGCTCGGCTATTTTTTTGTTGTAGTTTGGTTGAGTCCGGTTTGAATCCGCCACCCTTAGTATATGTGGCCGGTGCCCTACCCACTGAGCCACAGGTGCCGCCCAGACCTCATTTGCTTAACTACTGGGTGCTACCCTATGAGTGTCCCTTGGGTTCTGGTCTTGGTTCAGGAAACCTAAAATTTAGATGGCTCTTACCATGGTGTTATAAACTATTTTTAGCATTCTCTGTGTTTGAGCTCATTTAATCATGATGATAACTATATCTGTATTAGTTATTATTGCTGCTATAACAAACTACCAAGAATTTATGGCTTAAAACAACACAGATTTATTATTTTATAGTTCTGGAGATCAGAAGTGCTAGAATAGGTCAACGAGACTGTTGTGTTCCTTCTTTAGGGAAGAATCTGTCTTTTCTAGCTTCAAAAGGCTGCTTGTGTCCCTTGGTTTGTGGCCCCAGCATCTAACTTTAAATCCAACAGTGCAGCATTTTCTAGTCCTGCTCTGTCTCTCTGCTTCTGTTCTCACATCACCTTCTACATCTGTAGTCCTCTTGTAAGGATCCTTGTGATTATATTGGGCCAAACCAGATAATCCAGCATGATCTACCCATCTCAGAGTTGTTAGCATATCACACCTGCAAGGTCTTTTTTGCTACATAAAATGACGTTTTATGGGTTCT
Source organism: Arctocebus calabarensis (assembly GCA_963573935.1). Lineage (NCBI taxonomy): Eukaryota > Metazoa > Chordata > Mammalia > Primates > Lorisidae > Arctocebus > Arctocebus calabarensis. The sequence goes on along the minus strand of CAUYON010205310.1, from coordinate 403 downwards.
GAGAATTGGGACATAGACATTGCTTTTGAGGAGAGTGCACTATTCAGCCTCCCATACTTTCTAAAGTAGGTTTGGTGTCTACAAGAGAGTGCTGAAGCCCTAAGGGAAGAAGTAACTTGCCAAGATCAAGTTACAGTAAGTGGCAAAGGATTTGAACACAAGCATCTAGCTCTAAAATCTTTGCTATTAATTATTTACTCATGCTGTTTTCTGTTTCTGACGGAGTCATTTAAACTTTGTTTCTTTTTGAGACAGAGTCTCATTTTTTTTTTTTTTGAGACAGAGCCTCAAGCTGTCACCCTGGATAGAGTACTGTGGCATCACAGCTCACAGCAACCTCCAATTCCTGGGTTCAAGCGAGTCTCTTGCCTCCGCCTCCCAAGTAGCTGGGACTACAGGCATC
>CAUYON010205306.1:0-14527 GCA_963573935.1 Arctocebus calabarensis | reverse complement strand
TAAAGGCCTAAAGGAGGAGATGGGGAAAGACAGGGAGAGAGATGGAGAGAGCTTCTCTCTCCCCACTAGAATTCTCTCCCTCTACCAGGAGCTTTAGTGTTTTCTGTATTCTTTTCTGTAAATAAATTCTGTCTTACCACTTGGGGATGGGGGGGAAAGTAATAAAGAATAATAAAATACATGTATTTAAAATATATATATATTAAAGGCAGATTATCACAGGCATAGAGCAACTACATAAAGTTGTAAGTGATTTTGTGGTACATGTTTTAAATCAGTGGTACCCAACCTTTTTGGCACCAGGGACTTATTTTATGGAAGATAATTTTTCCATGGACCAGGGAGGGGAGCAACGGAGGAGTACAGGAGAAGGGTATGGTCTGGGGATGATTCAAGTGCATTACATTTATTGAGCACTTTATTTCCATTATTATTACATTGTAATATGTAAGGAAATAATTATACAACTCACCATAATGTAGAATCAGTGGGAGCGCTGAGCTTTTTTCCTGCAACTAGACGGTCCCATCTGGGGGAGATGGGAGACATCTGAAGTGTGTTGCTTATGTCCTCAGCTCCACCTCAGATCATCAGGCATTAGATTCTCATAAGGAGAATGCAACTTGATGGCTCATATGTGTAGTTTACAGTAGGGTTCGTGCTCCTGTGTGAGAACCTCATGCCAGAACTGATTTGACAGGAGGCGGAGCTTAGACAGTGATGTGAGTAATGAGAACAGCTGTAAATATAAATGAAGCTTTACTTACTCACCCACCACTCATCTCTTGTGGTGTAGCTTGGTTCCTAAGAGGCCACAGACAATAACCCAGGGGTTGGGAACCACAGCTTTAAATTGATGGTGAAAGAAAAAATATTGGTAGTATCCATTTCCCAATGAAATATTACTAAGATCATATAGACATTAGTATTCTACATGCAAACATTGTCCTACCTCACAATAACTCAGAAAGCTTGTTAAAAATCCAGATTTAGGCTCAGCACCTGTGGCTCAATGGGCTAAGGCTCCAGCCACGTACACCTGAGCTGGTGGGTTCAAATCCAGCCTGGGCCCGCCAAATAGCAATGACAGCTGGAACCCAAAAAAAAAAAAAAATAGCTGGACGTTGTGGCAGGCGCCTGTAGTCCCAGCTACTTGGGAGGTGGAGGCAGGAGATTCGCTTTTGCCCAGGAGTTGGAGGTTGCTGTGAGCTATGATGCCATGGCACTCTATCCAGGGTGACAGCTTGAGGCTCTGTCTCAAAAAAAAAAAAAAATCCAGATTTATAGGCCCCAGTTTTCAGGAATCCTATTACATTGGGTATGGCATTGAGTTCAGTGCCATGCATTTTTATTAAGCCCTTGGGTATTGTTGACACAGCTGATCTAGGAATCTAGTTTGGGGAAATCCTGAGTTAGGCAACTAATGTGGGGTCCAGATCATGAGATCTGGGTTCACTTTCTTCTGGCTCTGCCACTCCAGGAAAGGACAAGAAAAGTTTATCTCCATGCTTACACTGTTCAATTGATATTGCCTGCCTCTGAGTTGGGAAGGATTCCAAGGTGCTATTCCAAATCAGTAGGAAAAATAAGATGACCATTCAGAGATGTATATCATACTTGTGTGAAAGGGATTGAAAGCATGTGCTCTGGGTAACTGATAATCTCAACATAACTACACAGATCTATTTTTCCCTTACTGAAACAGACTATTCCTTTTTTCATGCTGTCACCTTAACCTTACTGAAATTATCCCTATATTTCTACTACAAAGACTATACTTACAATAAGCAACTGTTTTATTCTGCCTCATAACATAGGTGTTAGCTTATATGCTTCTCTCTCGTCCACAAAAGAAAGAAAAGTCACTTCATTGTTGTGAAGCCTCCATGAAATAATAAATACAAAATGCTTATTAAATAATATAAATATGATTGTTATATATTACATTCCATTCAGCTCTAACATCCTAGACTTTTAGCATAAATGTTATTAAACATTGGTGATGGGCACAATAGACAAAGATGCCTGAGATGAAGTTGGGACTCAGCACCTGACAGCACAGGAGGCTTCCTGGCATCCCTATCTCAGTTCTGACACAGTCCACCTATGGTATTCTCCAGCTCCACCTGTTCATAAAGATAATTTAAGGACTTTCTCCTTTTAATTATGGGCTTTCCCAGTCTCAAGGAAGAAGTATGTCCTTGTCTATTCAGAACCTTTGATGTCCTTGTCTAACTAACTGATCTCACCTCATCGAAGTTAAGAGTCCAGACTCCAGGTCAGAGTACTTGATTTTGAATCCTGGCTCCCCACTTGCTAGCTGGCTAATGATATTGTATCTTAGGGTTTCAATTGCCCTTCTGTCAGATGAGAATAGTTATAGTACCCACTTCATGGAATTTTAGTAAACACAAAATGATATAGTATGAATGTAGTGCTTAAAACAGCCTGGCTCATAGAAATTCCTCAGTAAATATTAACTGTTAGTAGCTACCACGAGATCATAGATTCATGTAACCTTAGGAAAGGCCTTTGCTTCTGCAACTGTGAAAAAAGAGAGCTGGAACAGAACAGATTCCTGAAGTAGAATCCACAAAACCTGAAATATTTCTCTTATATTCCAATAAAATTTTACCTAACTTCTGTTCCTTTGTTCAGTCATCCTTGGATGATATCAAGAGGCAGACTTTGAGAATTCTGTGAATCCTGGAAGCTATAGCCCAGCCCTTCAGCTCAGGCTCTCTGACCTTCATGTCATAAATTTTAGATGTCTCAGAAAAAGCATCAGATTCTCAGCATTCCTCTAGCCTGTCTAGCCTGTCTGTGAAGCCTTCCTCAGGTCCACCGCAACCCTAACTCATGAAGAAAAGGCCCTCAGTACAGGAGGCATGAGGCCCAGCATTTCCAGGCCATTGCCCTGATAGCTGCTATCCATCAAGATCTTCCGTGGTCTCTGCAGTCATTCATTCCAATAACACTAGATTGTTCCTTCGAGTGGTTGGATGTCTTGCATATTTCAGTTTTCTATTGCATCTTTCTTACTGAGAGCTCCTGAATCCAAGCCATGTAGCTCTCAGTTCTTCTGTACAGACCCAATTATGAGTTTTTCCTTTAATCCTCAGTATCTTTGCTCAAGAGCCTGGAGAAGTGTTATAAACCCAAACAGCTTCCTGGCCAACTGCAGCTTCTAACATGAGATCATGGCTTTAAATCTCAAAATCACAGGATACCTAGTTATTAAGAGCAGGGGATTTTAGCTGAACACAATGCTCTGATAGACTGCTGGCAACCCACATTTAACATCCTCCAAGGAATAAAATTACAAGCAAAAAATTCTAAAATCCTGAGCATTTCTTTCATTTTAAGTAGAGTTTTAACCCCTTCTCTCTATCTATACCCATCAATTATAATATTATCAGACTTAAGTTCCAGGATCAATTTTTCTAGAGTTTCTGAGGAAAATGACTATGTCTTATTCACATTTTTAGCCTTAGTGACTAATGTATAATAAGACTTGAAGTAGATTGGATTATTCTTCAATAATATTTACTTCCTCCTCTTTACTCCCACAGGAGGAACATAAATCTCTGCTCCCTTAATGTTGAGCTTAGCACACACCTTTTCTTTAGCCGATAGGATGGAATAAGGTTGAAAATGTGCCCATGAAGTTGGACCTGATCCCTTAAACCTTTTCCATAACCACAAGAAGAAAATTTCAGGGTTAATTTATGGGTCCCAGAAAAAATATGATAAATATGGTGAGCAGAGTTCAACCGCTTGTGCTGAGCCTCACTTAGATCATGGATCACCCAACTCCCATACAACCCTACTCATGAGCTAAATAAATTCCTATTGTTGTATGCCATTGAGATTTTAAAGTCACAGTGTCATGGAACATTGTATCAATAGCAAACCAATAAAGGTCTCAATCAAGGAGTGAACAAAAAAATGAGCATTAGGACTGCAGGATCACCATACATCGATTCTTTATCTCCTAAGAAAAATGAGGAAATCAGGTCATTTGTCACTATACAAGTGCTCTAATACCTGTTTCTTTGCCTACTAGGGAAGGCATAATAGTGGCATGGGTGCATTTGAAAGGTTAGAAGACATTACTATGTCCCTAAGTGGGTATTCCCTGGTTCTTGGCTCCCAGTGCCAAGAATGAGCCCTGGTGCCTAACCAATGACAGAGTACAAATACAAACCACAAATACCGACTACAGTACAAATACAATGACAGACCACAAATACAAAGTAATTGCAACCAACATACATTTATACATTTATTACAGAACCAAAAGGAAATACCTCTCAAAGAGCAAGAAGGGTCCCTCTCTGTAAGTGGAGAAGAGGCCCTGAAGTCTGAACCCACACCATCTTTTATCAGCTAACTAAGCTACCTGGTTTGTCCTACCTTTCCTCTGCAGGATTGGCTTTTCCCTCCTGCCTCTTGGGTAATTGACAGCTTGGGATTACATAACAAATTACTTTTTTTTTTTTTAAGATGGAGTCTCGCTTTGCCTCTTGGTAGAGTGCTGTAGCATTGTAGCTCACAGCAACCTCAAACTCTTGGGCTAAAGCAATTCTCTTGCCTCAGACTCTTCAATATCTAGAACTAAGGTGCCCATCAAAATGCCCAGCTATTTTTAGAGATGTAGTCTTGCTCTTGTTCAGGCTGGCCTCGAACCCATGAGCTCAGGTGATTCACCCACCTCAGCCTCACAGACTGCTAGGAGCCAGGTGTGAGCCACCATGCCCGGCCTCACAAACTTCTTAATATAGATATATCTCCCTACTCTCAAGCTTCCCAAAGACTCCATAGGATTGAAATCTGTGATTTTATTTTTTTATTTCAAATTAATTTGAGGTTAGAAATGTTTAGGTTATATTGTTCTCACTTCCAAGGTAAAGTTCAAATTATAGAAGAGCTCTTCCCCCAGCAGGTTGTGCTGAACACCCTCCGTTGTGCACTTTAAGTGAGATCCCACCAATTGCCCTCCTTCCTCCTGCCAGTCACCCTCTCCCTTCCCTCTTCCTCCTCACCATTCCCTCTCACTAGAATATATTTGTGTTTTATCATTTGTATGGGTGTGTAACTGTTTATATATTGGTTTCATATTAGTATTAAGACATTGGATATTTCTTATTCCATTCTTAAGATACTTTACTAAGAAGAATATGTTTCAATGCCATCCAGGTAAACATATAAGATGTAAAGTCTCCATTTTTTCTTATGGCTGAATAGTATTCCATGGTATACATAGGCCACAGTTTATTGATCCATTCATGGGTTGATGGGCATTTGGGTTGCTTCCAAGACTTGGAAATTATGAATTGAGGGGCAATAAACATCCTGGTGCAAATGTCCTTGTAGTAAAATTATTTTTTTTCTTCTGATACCTAGTAATAGAATTGAAGGACCAAATGGAAGATTAATTTTTAGTTCTTTGAGAATTTCTCATACTTCTTTCCATATAGGTTGTAGCAGTTTGCAATTTCACCAGCAGTGTAGAAGTTTTCCCTTCTCTCCACATCCATACCAGCATCTACAGATTTGAGACTTTGTGATGTGGGCTAATCTTACTGGAGTTAGATGATACGTCAGAGTGGTTTTGATCTGCATTTCTCTGATGATTAAAGATAATGAGCATTTTTTCATGTGTTTGTTGGCCATTCATCTGTCTTCTTTAGAGAAGTTTCTGTTCTAGTCTCTTACCCACAAAGAAATGGGGTTGTTTTCTCTCTTTTCTTGGTAATTAATTTGAGTTCTCTGTATATTCTAGTTATCAGTATAATATGCAAAATCTCCCATTCTAAAAGCTATCTGTTTTCTTTGGTATGGTACCCTTAGCTGTGCCAAAGCTTTTTAACTTGATCAAATCCCATTTATTTTGTGGGTTGCTGAAATTTCCAGGGGGGGATCTTCCTCATAAACGTTTTTCCCAGGCCAATGTTTTCAAGTATTTTCCCACACTCTCTTCTATAATTTTTATTGTTTTGTGTCTTAAATCTAAATATTCTATCCAGCAGAAGGTGATTTTTGTCAATGGTGAGAGGTGTGGGTCCAGTTTCAATCTTCTACATGTAACTAACCAGTTCTCCTAGCACCATTTATTAAATAGGGATTCTTTCTCCTAGTGCATACTTTTCTTAGGCTCATCAAAGATCAAATGATGATATGTGGCCAGGTTCATCTTTAGATTCTCTATCTTACATAGATCTATGTCTCTATTTTTCTGCCAGTACCATGCTGTTTGGATTACTATAGACTTGTAGTATAACCTGAAGTCTGATAACATGATGGCTCTAGATTTGTTTGTATTTCTAAGAATTGTATTGTATCTTCAAATTATGACATTGGTGAAGACATTGGTGTTTTTCTGGGGAGTGCATTAAATCTGTAGGTTTCTTTGGGTAGCATGGACATTTTAACAACACTGATTCTTCCCAACCATGATCATGATATGTTCTTCAATTTGTTAATGTCTTCTGCTACTTCTTTTCTCTGGGTTTCATAGTTCCCTTTACAGAGCTCTTTATGTCATTTGTTTTTCATCTTCTTTGGAGCTATGGTAAAAGATATTGTGTCTTTGATTTTATTTTCAGCTTGACTGTTATTGCATATATTAGCCTACTGATTTGTGGTCATTGATTTTGTATCCTGATATGCTGATAAATTCCTTGATCACTTCTAAGAACTTTGTAGTTGAATCCCTGAGGTTTTCCAAGTATAAGATCATGTCATCTGCAAACAGCAAGAGTTTGGCCTCCTGTGTCCCCATTTGAATCCTCTTGATCCCCTTTTCTTCTCTGATTGCAATGGCTAGGACTTCCAGCACTATTTTGCATAGCAGTGGCAAAAATGGGCATCCTTGTCAAATTCCAGATCTGAGTGGAAATGTTTTCAGTTTAAAGGACCCAACAACAACAAAAAAAACCGCAGATCAATATCATTAAGCAATATTGATTCAAAAATATTCAATAAGATCTTAGCAAGCAGAGTATAGTGACACAGTAACAAAGTTATACAACATGATCAAGTAGGTTTTATCCCAGAGATGCAAGGTTCGTTCAACATATATAAATTCAGAAATGTAATTCCCCACATAAATAAAATCTAAAACAAAGACCACATGATTTTCTCAATTGATGCAGAAAAGGCTTTTGATAATATCCAGCATCCTTTCTTGATAAGAACATTTAAGAAAGTAGGCTTAGGCAGGACATTCCTTAAACTGATGGAGGCCATGTTCAGCAAACCCACAGCCAATATCATATGGAATGGGGTAAAACTGAAAGAAATTTGCAATTTTAATTCTATGATAATGTACCCAGTGGGCTTAGGACAGCCTGAGGACTGTCCTCACTATCTGTTCCAACTGTGGAACAGTCCCCAACCACAACTTGGTTCCTAGTCTTCACCCTTAGCCATACCCCTTAGTCTTCCCTCCTATCAAGGACAGAAGTTGGGGGCCAGGAGGTGTGTCTGCTCCCAGACCCAGCTGATTCTGCCCTACCAGTCAAGGAGAGATGCCAGGGGTCTAGGCAGCATGTCCCCTCCCCAAGGCCCCACCCAAAATAGAAAGAGAAAAGCTGGGGGCCAAGACAGCATGTGTTCCCCCTCAGGCACCGCAGCCCAGCGGGATGGGACAGGCCATGTCTAGCTGTGGCAGGGGTGCACACTGCTGCAGTAGAGCTGCTGTGGCACTCAGAGCCTGTTCCATGTGTGTGTGTGACTGTGCTTCTGTGGGCATCACAAGGAGGTGGCACTCAATCCAGGCCAGCATTGCCTTACAACATGATCTATAATTTGTTACTACTTAACATTAGGTTCGGGACAAAGTTTTCCCATTTTGTTACATACTCCTTTTTCTTATGTCCATCCTCCCACAGATAAGAAAATTTCCCCTTTTGAGAATACTGACCTGTCCTGTAGTCATGCTGTGATGGGGGAAAACCTGATCTCAGCTGTAATAAAACTCTTCAGAATTTATAAGAATCAGGAATTCCCAATAGGCATATAATTGAGCTTGTTTTTACTGCCATGGTAGAACTAGACAGAAAATTAAAAATTCATTACCTTGTCCAGTTTTAGCAGCTATGTTTCAGCTACTTGGAAAAGGTTCCCAATCCACTTAATTTAGCAAACATAAGAATTCAAAAATGACCAAACCAGGTCAGATCCCTAGTAGCCTTCAGTACAGAGTTCTCTAACCATTGAAAAAACAAATTTGCCCTTAATGAAAAGTTAGGTTGCAAGCAAAAGTCCCCGAGTTGCCCTTAATAAATCATCTAGATCTATCATTCAAGTAGGTTTATGATAGAAGTAATTGGTACCAGATTTGCCTTATGCCACAAAAAAAAAAAAAAAAACTATAAAAATAGACAAGTAGAGAAAGCCACAGATTTCAGGCACTAGAGCAACCTGCCTGGGGATAATTTTTCAACTAAGGTTCAGTCAGCTGAAGTCCCAGAAGAATGCAGTGATTCTGCTGAGCTAAAGAGGCAAAGGTCACAGTTTTGGGCAGCAGAAGCAGCTGGAAACTATGGGACAGGGCACTTGAAAGCATAACTATAACAAAGAGACAACACAGAAGTTTGTGTGGTGGTCCCCCAAAAGTCCTAGTCCAAGGCCTGAGCTCATAAGCAGAGAATGTGACTGCATGAGGTTTACAAAGACTGGTGACTGTGAGCTTGATGATGAAACAAAGATACCAGTGATCAAGTAGTGCTAGAGAATATTGAAAGTTTAGTCCAATCTGAGTAAAAGATTTTATTGATACTTCAGTAACTTCTCAGGCAGCAAAGGTGCATACCAGAAAGTCTTCCTCTCAGGAGTAAGGAATATGCTGGAATAAGATCTATTCTAGATCTACCCTAGCCTTAATCCAATCCCTGACAAAATCCACAGAGGAAGAGCTCAGAAGTTGAGTCCCACCAAATTAGAGGGGATTTTGGAACCACTTGGGCTTTCCACACATATGGCATAACAAAATGTAAGACCAAATCTACACAATTATTGAGTGATCATCTAGTAATTTATCTGTATACTAAACAAAAATAAATTATCTTCAGAGAGAGATTATAGAATCCAGTGCCTCTACAATGCACCATCAATGAGTAGTATACAATATAATATTATAATATGTGGGGGCAAATAGGACAGTATAACTGTAGTAAAGGAAAAACATAGTCAAGAGAAATTGACTCTTGGGTATTTACCCAATAGAAAATGAAAGCTTATATTTACACAAAAAAAATTATGGGATGTTTAAAACAGCCCTATTCATCATCACAAAAACTAGAAACAACCCAGATGTCTTTTAGTAGGTGAATGGTCAAATTGTTGCACTTCCATGTAGTAGAAAACCATTGAGCAATAAAATGAAATAACTATTGGATATTTATAACATCAAGGATAATTCCAAAGGCATATGCTGAGAGAAGGAAACCACTCTCAAATAGTTGCATACAGGCAGTCCCTGGGTTATGAATGAGATAGGTTCTAAGTTGAATTTGTATGGAAGTTGGAACAACTATGGAATAATACTCATCCATTAAAAAAAAAAAAAAAGGTCTCTTAGGATCTTTTGTAACAACTTGATGGAACATATCAGGATGGAAATGGAGAACTTTCTCCTAAATAAAGTATCACAAGAATGGAAAAACTAATACATGTACACAATACTAGATTGGAACTAGTTGACCAACACTTAAGTATACACATGGAAGCAAATCTATATGGAATTCAAGTAAGTGGGAGGGGGACGGAAGGGATGAGCAAACTCACACCTAACAGGTACAACACACACTTTCTGGGTGAAGGGCACACTTAAAAGTTTGTCATAGTTTTGTAAAATACACAAAAGCAAACTATGCAACCAAAATATGTGCACCCCCATAATACTCTGAACTTTTTTTCTTTTTTTCTTTCTTTTTTTTTTTTTTTTGTGGTTTTTGGCCAGGGCTGGGTCTGAACCAACCACCTCTGGCATATGGGGCTGGCACCCTACTCCTTTGAGCCACAGGTTCTGCCCAATACTCTGAAATTTTTTTAGAAAGTTGGAACAGGTATATTTACCTATTACTGTAATAGCTTTAATTTATAAGTGTGAGCCATATATCAGTAAGATATTTGTACCATGGGAACTTACTATAATTGCCTCCACTCATAAGTGCAAGTTGTACGTAAGTCAGATATTTGCAAGTCAAGGACTGCTGTACTACATGGCTCCACTTACAGAAAATTTGGAAAAATGCAAAACATATCTATAGCACACAGAGTAATGATACCAAAGTTTAGGGCTGATGAGAACTTAACCAAAGGAACAGCACAGAGAGATTTTGGTGATGATGGAATTGCTTTATATCCTGATCATGGAATGGTTATACTAATCTATACACATTTGTCAAAACTCAGAACACCAGGGGGTGAAGGCAAGATGGTCGACTGGAGCCAGCTTTCCACAGAGGCTCCCATCCAGAAGGAGAGTTAAAGGACAGAACTTTAGCAAGAAAGCTGATGGTTCAGATCTGAGCAAAGAGAGAAGGTTGAAGAATGCACATCAACCCTGCTGAGGCAAGCTGTGACCTCAAGGATACAAACAAAAAGTACAAAAATCCATTACCAAGCAGATGGGAGTCCTCTCCCCCATGAGAATGGCTCACAGTATACTCCATACAAACAAGCAAACAGAGTTCAAATATCCTCCCATTTTATCCCACAGGAGAGACCCTCTAAAAACTGGACCTTCTTCCCCTGCTAGGGTGCCATGGCACTCTCCTGCCAGGCATAAAACTATATAAAACTGTATATAATCTCTACCTGTAACTTTGAACCCCCAGCACTTCCCTCCACTCTTACCCCAAGGTCTGGAAACCTGTCCTCTGTGGAGTCCAGATTCTTGGGCATTTCCTCGAGGGGTGTGAACAGGGCATGGGCTGTTGCTCACCTGTGCTGATTCTCAGGCATGAGAGAAAGAAGAGGACAGTCAGCCGAGAGGGAATGATACAGGAGTGGCAGTACCCCAAGGCACAGAGAAGCAGCCACAACAGCGGGAACAATGGGGCTCAACCCCTGGGGATACTTTGGAAGGACACTCCAAGTCTCTCTGGGCAACCAGAGAAAGTGGGGCATCTTCTCCAGTAGCAGCCACTGGTGGAACAGATCTGAGACAGAAACGCAGGCTCCTTGAGTAAAAGGTAGGCCTGAGGTGCTACCAGTCTTGGCGGAGCATGGGGACTAGAATACGGATGCCCCCAGAGATAGCAGACTCCCAGGGCAGAGCTGACCCAGAGGACTGTTTCACTGAGCCTCAGATGCACCTTGCCCTCAGGGGATCAAAGCTGAGACAAAAGCCAGGAGACAGAGGCTGGAACTGACAGATGAGTCCCAAACTCTGACTGTTCACCACAATACAAACTGCAGCCAAGACAGCAGCGGTACAGACAGGGCTGAATTGTTCTGATCCACACAGGATTATAGCTGGGACAGAAACAAATTTTTCAAAGATTTTCTGTTCTGTCAGCAACATCAATCAGGGGCAGGGCTGGAATGGAGTGAAATACCCCAGCCCCCATTAAGCACCCAAGGTTGTCAGGCCTCACCTCCCCCTGCCAGATGGTGGTAGAGTGTGGCAGCCTGGCTGAGGAGACATAGATCTCCCTGTGACTCAGGCAGGTACAAATCCCTGGGGCATCTGCTCATTGGAGGGAACTGGATCACAGCCCTGCGGGGTTACCAGTGACTGGGTGTGACAGAGGTGCAAAGTGGGAAGGAGACATCAACCATCCCAGAATAATTTATTTGCTGGGTAGGTCCTTCTGACTTCATGGAGCACTGGAGAGAGTCATACTCAAGCTACCAGCAGACCCTTGCTATCTAGTTGCTGGAGACCTCTTGAACACTCCCACCTGACATCAGTGTTGACTGGGACAATTGATTGGGACCACTTTGGAGGACTATCCAAAGTGGTACCCTGGGTGGGTAGTTGTGGAAAGGTTTGATTTTCCTTTTCCAATTGCTGCCTGTGGGGGCAGGGTGACCCAACTGCTGGTATTTCTCCACAGTGGAGACTTCAACCCAGAGTAACTGATTCACTGGGGTAAGACAGAGACCAGCTGAAAATAAGACAGAGCCACTTAGCCCCACCACACCAAGAAGGTCCCCAGTTTCTCAGGCAGTAGCACTATACAGGTCCTTTGCAAAGCTCTATGAGAAAAGGTAGAGACACCAGACCCAGCTTTTGGGCAAAGGACTGGCCAATCACTACTCCTGGAGCACCCAACCCAACTTCTTATCTGCTCATCTAGCCAAACGGTAAAAAATAATCATGGGGTGAAATCAGCAGAAAAACTCTGGTAATATGAATAACCATAGTAGATCAACCCTCCCAAGGAACAATTTGGCAGAAACAACTGAAGATCCCATTCATAAACAGATGGCTGAGATGTCAGAAACTGAATTCAGAATTTGGATTGCAAATAAGATCAATAAAATAGATGTAAAATTGGTATTAGAAATTCAAGGAATACTTCAAAAGTTGTCTCAAGAATTCAAAGAATTCAAAGACAAAATCAACAAAGATTTTTCACACAGTGAGACAAGAATTTTCAGCCCTCAAAGATCTGAGAAATACAGTAGAATCCCTCAGTAACAGAATAGAGGAAGCAGAGGAAAGGATTTCTGACAATGAAGACAAAGCTTTTGAATGCTCCCAAACTCTCAAAAAACTAAGAGAAATGGAGAGCAAAAATAGATCATTCTCTCAGAGAGCATTGGGATAATTCGAAGAAAATCAATATTTGCCTTAAAGGGATCCCTGAAAGCGACAAAGTGGCTTCACATGGCACATAGGCTATTCTTCATGAGATTATGAAAGAAAACTTTCCAGATATGCCAAGAGATTCTGAAATTCACATAGCAGACAGTATTAGAACCCTTGCACAACACAATCCAAATAAGACATCCCCCAGGCACATCATAATGAATGTCACTAAAGTTAATATGAAGTAGAAAATTCTGAAAGCAGTCTGATGTAAGAAAACCATAACCTATAAGAGGGAGAATATTACAATAACTGCAGATCTCTCTGCTGAGGGCCAAAGAAGATGAAATATTTGGAAGTTTACCTAACAAAGGATAAGAAAGATCTCTATAAAGAGAACTACAAACATACCATGCTCAGGGCTGGGAAAAATCAACATTGTTAAAATGTCCATATTACCCAAAGCAATATACAACTTTAATGCAATCCCTATTAAAGCTCCATTGTCATACTTTAAAGATCTTGAAACAATAATACATCATGTTATATGGACTCAGAAAAAAACTCAAATAGCCAAGACATTACTCAGAAATAAAAGCAAAGCAGAAGGAATTATGCTACCAGACCTCAGACTATACTACAAATTGATAGTGCTCAGAACAGCATGATACTGGCACAAAAACAGACAGGTAGATGTATAGAATAGAATAGAGAACCAAGAGATGAACCCACCTATCTACCATTATTTGATCTTTGACAAGTCAACTAAAAACATTCAGTGGGGAAAGGATTCCCTATTTAACAAATGGTGCTGGGTGAACCGGCTGACGACCTGTAGAAGACTGAAACTAGACCCACACCTTTCACCATTAACTAAGATAGACTCTCACTGGATTAAATATTTAAACTTAAGACATGAAACTATAAAAATACTAGAAGAAAGTACAGGGAAAATGCTTGAAGGAATCATCATGGGCAAGTATTTTATGAGGAGGACTCCCTGGGCAATTGAAGCAGCATCAAAAATACAGTATTGGGATCTGATCACACTAAAAAGCTTCTGCACAGCCAAGAACATAGTAAATAAAGTAAGCAGACAGCCCTCAAAATGGGAAAAGATATTTTCAGGTTATGCCTCTGATAAAAGTTTAATAACCAGAATCCACAGAGAACGCAAATGTATGAGCAAGAAAAAAACAAGTGATCCCATCTCAGGGTGGGCAAGGAACCTGAAGAGAAACTTCTCTGAAAAAGACAGGCTCTACAGACACATGAAAAAATGCTCATCATCCTTAATAATCAGAGAAATGCAAATCAAAACTACTTTGAGATATGATCTAACCCCAGTAAGATTAGTCCACATCACAAAATCCCAAAACCAGAGATACTGGCATGGATGCGGAGAAAAGGGAACACTTCTACAATGCTGGTGGGAATGCAAACTAATACTTTCCTTTTGGAAAGATGTTTGGAAAATACTTAGAGATCTAAAACTAGATCTGCCTCATTTTGCCTCTTGTGTATTTTTTCGAGATCTTTAAAATATGACAATGGAACTTTGATAGGAATTGCATTAAAATTATATATTGCTTTGGGTAAGATAGACATTTTAACAATGTTGATTCTTCCAAGCCATGAGCATGGTAAATTTTCCCATTGTTAACATTTTCAGCTATTTCTTTTCTTAAAGTTTCATAGTTCTCTTTATAGAGATCTTTCACATCCTTTGTTAGGTAAACTCCCAAATATTTCATCTTC
>CAUYON010205300.1:0-10673 GCA_963573935.1 Arctocebus calabarensis | reverse complement strand
TTTGTCATAGATAGCTTCAATCAGTTTCAGAAATGTGCCATGTATGCCTGTACTCTTCAGTGTTCTAATTAGAAAAGGATGCTGGATTTAATCAAATGCTTTTTCTGCATCTATTTAGGGGATCGTATGGTCTTTGTTTTTGCTTCTGTTGATATGGTGAATAGTGTTTATGGACTTGTGTATGTTAAACCAGCTTTACATTCCTGGGATGAAACCTACTTGATCATGATGCATGAATTTTTAATGATAAACTGTAATCTTTTGGCTAGGATTTTGTTGAGAACTTTTGCATCTATATTCATTAGTGAAATTGGTCTCAAATTCTTTTTAGTTGGGGTTTTTCCCTGGTTTTAGTATCAGGGTGATGTTTGCTTCGTAGAACATGTTGAGTAAGACTCCCTCCTCCTCAATTTTTTGGAATAATTTCTGCAGTATGGGAATAAGCTCTTCCTTGAAGGTTCAATAGAATTCTGGTGTGAAGCCATCTGGACCAGGGCATTTTTTTGTTGGAAGAGTTTTTTATTGTTTCTTTAATCTCAGTGCTTGAAGTTGATCTGTTAAGGAGCTCTATTTCTTCCTGGTTAAGTCTAGGGAGAGGATGTGATTCCAAATATTGAACCATTTCCTTCACATTATGAAATTTCTGAGCACAGAGTTTCTGGTAGCATTCAGAGATGATCTCTTGTATTTCTGTGACATCAGTTGTTATTTCCTCTTTACCATTTCTGATTGAGGTTACTAGAGATTTTACTTTTTTGTTTCTAGTTAGTCTGGCCAAGGGTTTATCTATTTTATTATTATTTTTTAAAAAACCAACTTCTTGTTTCATTAATTTTCTGAATGATTCTTTTGTTTTCAATTTCATTGATCTCTGAGTTAATTTTGGATATTTCTTTTCTTCTGCTGGGTTTAGGCGTAGATGGTTCTTTTTCCAATTCCATCAGATGGCTTGTGAGTTTGTTGATGCACTTTATTTTTGTTTTTTGAATATATTCATCTAAAGCAATAAATTTTCCTCTCAAAACTGCTTTTGCAGTATCCCAGAGGTTTTGGTAGCTTGTGTCTTCATTGTTGTTATGCTGTAGGAAGTTAATGATTTCCTCTTTTATTTCTTCCTGCACCCAACTGTCATTCAACAGAAGGTTGTTTAATTTCCATGCCTTTGTTTGAGGTTGAACATTTTTGTTGGAGTTGAGTTCCACCTTTAATGCCTCGTTGTCTGAGAAGATATAAGGTAAAATTTCAATTCTTTTGATTCCGTTAAGGTTTATTTTGTGTCCTAGGATATGATCAATTTTGGAGAATGTTCCATGGGCTGATGAGAAGAATGTATATTCTTTAGCTTTGGGATGGAGTGTTCTATATATGTCTATCAAGCGCAGTTGTTCTAGGGTCTCATTTAAGTCCTTTATAGCTTTGTTTAGTTTCTATTTAGAGGATCTGTCCAGCTGTGTAAGAGGAGTGTTAAAGTCCCCTGTTATTATGGTATTATGGGATATCATATTGCTCAGACTGAGTAAGGTCTGTCTCAAGAATCTAGGAGTATTTAAATTGGGTGCATAAATATTTAGAATTGAAATGTCTTCTCATTGTATTTTTCCCTTTACCAATATAAAGTGGCTATCATTGTCCTTTTTTGACTTTATTTGCTTTAAATCCACATGTATCTGAAAATAAGATTGCAAACCCTCTTTTCTTCTGAATTCCATTTGTCTGGAAAATTGTCTTCCAACTCTTAACTCAGAGTTTTAATTTGTCTTTTGAAGCTAGGTGTGTTTCCTGCAGACAGTAAATGGATGGCTTGTGTTTTTTAATTCAGTCAGCCAATCTATGCCTCTTTATTTGGGAATTCAAGCCATTAACATTTATTGAGATAATTGATAAGTGTGGTAGTGTTTTGTTCACCTTATTTTGTGAGAGTGCATTGATTAGTTTTATCTTTTGCATCAGTGTGGAAGTTAGGTTCTGTCTTTTAATTTCTGAGTTCTTACTTTGCTGATGATCCATTGTGCTGGTCAGTGTGTAGAACAGGTTGAAGTATTTCCTATAGAGCTCGTCTTATTGTGGTGAATTTCCTCAAAGTTTGTATATCAGTAAATGATTCAATTTCTCCATCATTTTCAAAGCTTAGCTTAGCAAGATATAGAATTCTCATCTGGAGCTACAGACATTGATCCCAGGTAGAGAAGTCTGTGGCATCTGTGCCTGGCATCTGTGGAGGCAACAGAGTGAAAGTTTACAGTTTTTATTTAAAAAAAATAGAATTCTGGGCCGGAAATTGTTCTATTTAAGTAGATTAAAGGTAGATGACCATTGTCTTCTTACTTGGAAAGTTTCATTAGAGAAGTCTGCAGTCACCCTGATGTATTTTCCCCTGTAGGTCAACTGGTGCTTACTCCTGACAGCTTGAAGAATCTTTTATTTTGTCTTGACTTTGGACAAGTTCATCACAATGTGTCTTGGAGAAGCTTGGTTAGAATTGAGGCTACCTAGGGTCCGACATTCCCCTGAAAGGAGTGTGTCACATCTTTGGTGATATTTGGGAAATTTTCATTTATGATATTCTCTAGTATGGCTTCCATTCCCCTGGGGCATTCTTCTTCCCTTTCTGGGATACATATAACTCAATTGTTTGAATATTTCATAAAGTCCCATAATTCCGTCAGTGAATGTTCTACTTTCTCTCTCTTCCTTTCAGCCTCTTTAACTATCTGAGATATCTCAAGAGCTTTGTCCTCTACCTCTGATAGTCTTTCTTCTCCATGGTCTAATCTGTTGTTGATACTTTCTATTGCATCTTTAAGTTCCCTAATTGACTGCTTCAGTTCCTTCAGCTCTGCTATATCCTTTCTATATTCTTCATATCATTCATCTCTTATTTGACTCTGTTTTTGGATTTCCTTTTGGTTATTGTCCACTTGATCAGCAGTTTCCTTCATTGTTTCCATCATCTGTATTCTAAATTCCCTTTCTGTCAATTCTAAGATTTATTTATAGGTGGAATCCTCTGCAGTAGCTACCTCACAGTCCCTTGGGGGGGGGTTGCTCTGAACTGGTTTTTCATGTTGCCAGGATTTTTCTGCTGGTTCTTCCTCATGAGTGATTCCTTTTATCTGTTTCCTTGCCCTAATTTTCCTTTCACTTCCTCTTGCTCTTTAAGTTACTATGCCTCTGGACTAGGGTTTTGGTGATGAGTCCTTTTGGTACAGGACCAGAAGGATGAGAAGATTGAAGAGCAGGGATGGAAAAAAAGAAAGAAAAAAGAAAAAAAGGAAAGAAGAAAGAGAAAGGAAAGGGCGTGGGTAAAAGGGAATATTGACAAAAAGAACAGAGGCACAGAAAGGGGAAGACAGGAGCAATATAGGTGTAGAGTAGGTTACTTTGACCCAACCTTAAAAACTCTCAACCTCTGGGGGTGCCAGATTGGGTGGTTCCCTTGAGGTCAGCAGCTCTTTGCTAGCCTGTTTGGACACAGTACCCCATCTCCACCAAGTAGAAAGAAAAGACAAAACTGCTATAAATCAAACCAAAACAAGCAAACAGAAAACTTTAAGGGATAAAATTGGCCAATAAACCATATAATAGGGGTAGAAACACTAGCAAAAACAAAGTTCTAATTGTTAAAAAAGGCAACAATGGAAAATTATATTTAAACTAGAAAAATGAAGAAAGAAAAGAAAGAAGAAAAATCTATAGGGAAAATGTTGAAATTAAAGCAAACAAACAAAAAAATCAAAGAAGTATATATATCTTGTTGAATATTGTCTGGGTAACAGGTGATCTTCTGGGGTATGAGATGTTAATCACAATGCTGATACAACTGTACCAGATGGAAACTGCCTCTGCTGATTTCTCAAACTCCACGGGGTGGAGAGCCTAACTCTCTCCTCAGCCCACTTAAAAGGCACTTTAAACTGCTAAACTTGGCTAAGCAGAAGCTTTCTCTAGAAAGCACTTGTTCCTGGGATCACTCCTGAAGTAGCTACTCACTTACCCAGCATGCCAAAACCAATCTACTCTATGCCCCTGAGGGCCAAGGCTGTAAGGCATCTCACTCCCCACATTTAGGCTGCTCAGCCAGTAGATTACTCACTCCCACCTGAAGCTTGCTCTGAGATCCTAAGGGCAGGTCTTTGCCTGGGAAGTTCTCCCATAATGACTCTGCGTGGCCCACAACTGAACACTGTTAGCTCCGTTTGGTTCAGCAGCTCAGTTGGGGCCCTAGACAATGCTTAAAGTCCTCTGCTTTCATGCCCAAGTTCTCCCAGGATAGTTCAACTGAGTGCCAAGTCCAAAAAGCTCACAGGTAAGGCCTTTCCAGTTTGCAATCTCACTGCTACTATACTTACAGCTGTCAGCAGGATTAGACTAAATGAACACACACACTTGCCAGTTCTCCACTGCTTTTGTCCTCATCATAGGTTCCAGAAGTCCCTTGCTAACTCCCTGTATCCCCAAAGGGATGTTTCTGGGCAGATCCCACCAGCCAGAGATGCCTAGAGTCTTCTCTCCCCAGGCTTACCATGCCCAGTTTCATGGAAGCTGTTACTGGGCTGCCATCTTGTTTGTCTCCCCAGTATGATAGATTTTTTTTTTATCAAAATCTAGTTAATGACCTTATATGCAATAACATCTAAAATATCTCAGTGTATTTCCTTGCAATGTCAAACAAATCAAATTTTGCCTTAATTATATGTTGATTTGTGTTCGCCCACAAAAAGCTATGTGGAACTTTTCACCACTAGTACCTCAGAATTGACTTCATTTGGAAATAGGCTCATTATTAATGTATTTAATTAAAATAAAATTACACTGGAGTATAGTGGGCTCCTAACAAATATAACTGGTGTCCTCAGAAGAAAACAGCCATGTGAAGACAGAGACATAGAGAGACTTCTATGGAACAACAAAAGCAGAGACTAGAATTACACAGCTGCAAGCCAAGGAATGCCGAGAATTGCTAGCAAACTATCAGAAGCTAGGAAGCAGCAAGAAAGGATTGTCTTTCTATTTGATTTAAGAAAAAGCATGGCCCTACCGACACCTTGATTTCAGACTACTAGCCTCTAGCATGGTGAGATGCTAAATATCTGTTGTCCTAAGCCATACAGTCTGAGGTACTTTGTTACAGCAGCCCTGGGAAAATTCCTTATGCCAAGAAAGAGATCTTTGAGACTTCTTTTCCAAGTACCTTAGTATGTCTTCCTGAATCTGCATTCAGCATGAGGATGTAAGAGAATGGGAGATGGAGGAGTATTATTTTCAAAAAGTCACAATTTCTAAGTAGTTTCATCTTGCCTACCTTTTCTGATTTCTCATGTTAAGCTCTAAAAATTTCTTTCTTTTTCTAAGTTCTGAGCATGTGGAATTCTTTCACTTTTGTGCATATGTTCATGTGCTACATTAATGATGTTTTGTCCAAAGATGACCTATATATACAATGGCGGCTTCATAAGATTAATACTTTATTTTCATTCTGCCTTTTCTATGTTTAGATATGTTTAGATACATGAATACTTATTGTGCTATTAATTACCTGCAGTGTTCAATACAATAACATAACATGCAAGTTTGCAGCCTAAGAGCACTAAGCCATAACACATAGCTTAGGTGTGTAGTAGGCTATACCATCTAGGTTTGTATAAGGATATTCCATTATGTTTACTAATCTATGAAGTAGAGTACAATGTTTCTCTCAGAATGTTATCTCAGTCATTAAGAGATGCATAGCTGTACTAATTCATCTAAACAAATTGCCCTCTGCATCCAACTGGCTCTTCCTTCCCTAATTCTACTCCAACTGGGTCTTATTTTAACGCTTTTACTTCATATTATTTGTTGAATTAATTAAATAAGTCCTATCAAAATATAAGAGACTTCCACAGAAAGCCTTAGTATAAGTATTTACTGTTTATGATCCAATAAAATTAAATAAATGAAAAGGTGGCCAAAATATACTTGGAATTTAAGAAAAAAGCAAGGAAAGAAAAAACCTGAAATTAAAAAGCTATCTAAGGAGCAAAGAATCAGAAAATATTCCATACAAAATTATTTAGGAGCCACCAAAACTTATACTGAGAAAAAAATATATATCATCTTAAATGCTTTCATTATTACTGAAAAAAGAAAAATAAAGACTATCAATACTCATGAAAAAATTGTAAACATAAATGAAGAAAAGAAATTAGAAAAAGAGCATCAACATAAATAAAAAGTACTTAAGTACTGAAATTAAATAAAAATACAATGAAAATTAAAACACTCAGAATCTTTAAAAAGATCTTTTTTAAGCTTTACAAGTTGGAACAAGTAAAAAATAGTTATGTATAATAACTATGTATAATAAAATTAGGAATGAGAATGGTGACACAATGAAAATAAATGATTGCTATACTATATATATATATCATATCCTTTGATTGCACTATTGTACACAGCTATGATTTAATGATACAGATAATAAAAAAATTTTTTAAAAAGATCATATCATCAGCAAAGAGGGAGAGTTTGACCTCCTCTGCTCCCATTTAAATGCCCTTTATTTTCTTGTCTTGTCAGATTGTATTGTCTAGAACGTCCAGCACTATGTTGCGTAGTACTCGCAATAGAGGACAGCATTGTCTGGTTCCTGTTCTAAGTGGAAAAGCTTTCAGTTTTACTCCATTCAGTAAAATATTAGCTGTAGATTTGTAATAGATAGCTTCAATCAGTTTCAGAAATGTGCCATGTATGCCTATACTCTTCAGTGTTCTAATTAGAAAAGGATGCTGGATTTAATCAAATGCTTTTTCTGCATCTATTTAGAGGATCATATGATCTCTGTTTTTGCTTCTGTTGATATGGCAAATAATGTTTATGGACTTGTGTATGTTAAACCAGCCTTGCATTCCTGGGATGAAACCTACTTGATCATGATGTATGACTCTTTTTTTTTTGTAGCGACAGTCTTACTTTATTACTCTCGGTAGAGTGCTGTGGTGTCACACAGCTCACTGCAACCTCCAACCCCTGGGCTTAGGTGATTCTCTTGCCTCAGCCTCCTGAGTAGCTTTGACTACAGGCACCCACCACAATGCCTGGCTATTTTTCCATTATGCAGCTCAGCCGAGGCCAGGTTTGAACCTGCTATTTTTGGTATATGGGGCTGGGGCCCTACTCATTGAGCCACAGGAGCCACCCGATGTATGACTTTTTTGATGATAAGCTGTAATCTATTGGCTAGGATTTTGTTAAGAATTTTTACATATATATTCACTAGTGAAATTAGTCTGAAGTTCTCCTTTTTATTTGGATCTCTCTCTGGTTTTGGTATGAGGGTGATGTTTGCTTCATAGAGCACGTGGGGGAAGATTCCTTCCTCCTCAATTTTTTGGAATAATTTCTGCAGGATGGGAATAAACTTTTCCTTGAAGGTTTGATAGAATTCCAGTATGAAGCTAGCCAGACCAGAGCATTTTTTTCTTTTTTTTTTTTTTAACAAGTGAACAGTTTATTAAGAATTAAACAAAGGTATGATGTGATACAGTACAAGTAAGGCACTCAAGATAGGTATAATATTACTACTCACACAAAAGCTTAAATTTTACCTCAAAAAAAAATCACAAGACAAAAGAGAAAGCAATTTCACTGTTATAAAATAAGATATTTCATGCAAAGTATTAACTTTCCCCCCCAAAGCCCAACCTTCCAACAAACAAAAAACTATCTGGGAATACTTCTATGCTAACATATTAACCACAGTATAATCATTCATAGGAAAACGGTAATTAAGCAATGAATGAAATTAAATAACAAAGTTCAAACTGTCATAAACTCATAGACCACAATGATTTTACAAAACAAGCAATTCCAGAAATCTTATAAACAATACAAAAGAAGAAATATTTCAATATCATTCTACTTGATCTGGATACACCTGATATTGAAATTGGAGCAAATATATTGTTATAAAGAGAAATTACAAACATGTTTCACTTATAGATGAGGATGCAATATCCTAAACAATATATTGACAAGTTGAATTAAAAATTAATATTTAAGTAATATACTTTGGTCAAAATTGAATCCAATTTATATGAAAGTTAGTCACTATTTTCTTTTCTTGTTTTTTTTTTTTTTGCTTCTCTTTCCCTAGCCCCCACCCTCTTTCTCTGTCTATTGTCTCCTTCCCCCATGCCCCACTGCGTTATTGATTGTCATTAATTATCCTCAAATCAAAGTTGAATACATAGGATTCATGCTTCTCCATTCCTATGATGTTTCACTAAGAATAATATGTTCCACCTCCATCCAAGTTACTACAAATGCAGCAAAGTCTCCATTTTTTTTTTTTTTTGAGACAGAGCCTCAAGCTGTTGCCCTGGGTAGAGTGTCGTGGCATTACAGCTCACAGCAACCTCCAATTCCTGGGCTCAAGCGAGTCTCCTGCCTCAGCCTCCCAAATAGCTGGGGCTGCAGGCGTCCACCACAACGCCCGGCCATTTTTGTTTTTGGTTGCAGCCATCATTGTTGTTTGGCAGGCCCAGGCTGGATTCGAACCCACCAGCTTAGGTGTACGTGGCTGGCACCTTAGCCCGCTGAGCCACAGGCGCCGAGCCAGTCTCCATTATTTTTGATGGCTAAGTAATATTCCATTGTATACATACACCAGAGCTTACCAATCCACTCCTGGGTTGAAGGACATTTAGGGTGTTTCCACACTTTAGCAATTGTAAATTGGGCAGCAATAAACAGCCTCATACAAATGTCCTTATAATAAAAGTTTTCTTTTTTCTTCTGGATAGATGCCCAGCAATGGGATTGCAGGATCAAACAGGAGGTGTAGGTTGAGATTTTTGAGCTTTCTCCATACTTCCTTCCAAAAAGGTTGTATTAGTTTGCACTTGCACCAGCAGTGTAAAAGTATTCCTTTCTTGCCACATCTGAGTCAGCATCTGCAATCATGAGATTTTGTGATATGGGCCATTCTCATTGGAGTTAGATGGTATCTCAGGGTGGTTTTAATTTGCATTTCTATAATAATTAATTATGATGAGCATTTTTTTCAAGAGTTTACTGGCCATTTGTCTGTTGTCTTTAGAGAAGATTCTATTCATCTCTCTTCTCCATTTATGTATGGGATTGGTTTTTGTTTTTTTCTTGTAGATTAATTGAAGTTCTGTATAGATACTGGTTTTTAAACTTTTGTCTGATTCAAACATGTGCAAATATCCTTTTCCATTGGGTAGGTTGTATGTTTGCTTTGGTTGTTGTCTCCTGGGCTATACAGAAGCTTTTCAGTTTAATTAAGTCCCATTTGTTTATTGTTGCAGTTGTTGCTATTGCCATGACAGTCTTTCTCATAAAGTCTTTCCCTAGGCCAATATCTTCCAGTGTTTTTCCAAGTTTTTCTTTGAGGATTTTTATTGTTGCATGCCTTAAATTTAAATCCTTTATCCATCTCAAATCAATTTTTGTGAGAGGAGAAAGGTGCACATCCAGTTTCAGTCTTTTACATACCGATATCCAATTCTCCCAGCACCATTTATTGAATAGGGAGTCTTTCCCCCAGTGAACACTCTTGTTTGGTTTATCAAAAATTAGACAGCTGTAAGTTGGTGATTTCATTTCCAGGTTTTCTATATGATTCCACGTATCTATATCTCTATTTTTGTGCCAGTATCATGCTGTCTTGACCACTATGGCCTTGTAATACAGCCTAAAATCTGGTATGGTGATACCCCTGGCTTTTTTTTTTTATTATTACTAAGAACTGCCTTAGCTATACAGGATTTTTTCTGGTTCCATACAAAGCACAGAATCATTTTTTCCAGGTCTTGAAAGTAGGATGTTGGTATTTTAATAAGGATGGCATTGAATTGGTAAATTGCTCTGGGAAGTCTAGACATTTTAACAATGTTGATTCTTCCCAGCCATGAGAATGGTATGTTCTTTCATTTATTAAAGTCCTCCACTAGCTCCTTAAGGTTTCATAATTTTCTTTATAGAAGTCTTTTACCTCTTTTGTAGGTATATTCCTAAGTATTTCATTTTCTTTGAGGCTATGGTAAAGGGAGTTGTGTCTGTGATTAACCTCTCATCTTGACTGTTGTTGGCATATACAAAGGCAACTGACTTATGGACATTGATTTTATATCCTGAGACATTACTGTATTTTTTGATGACTTCCAGGAGTCTAGTAACTGAGTCTTTGGGGTTCTCTAAATATAAGATCATATTATCAGCAAAAAGGGATAGTTTGACCTCCTCTGCATCCATCTGGATGCCCTTTATTTTCTTGTCTAACTGTATCAGTTTAAGGAATGATACCACCTATACCTATGCTCCTCACTGTTCTAATTAGAAAGGGATGCAGGATTTTATCAAATGCTTTTTCTATGTCTATTGAGAAGATTATATAGTCCTTGGTTCTGCTTCTGTTGATGCGGTGAATAACGTTGATGGACTTTTGAATATTAAACCAACCCTGCATCCCTGGGACAAAACCTACTTTATTATGATGTATAACTTTTTTGGTGATAAGCTGTAATCTCTTGGCCAAGATTTTGTTGTGAATTTTTGCATCAATATTCATTAGTGAAATTGGTCTAAAGTTCTCCTTTTTAGTTGGGTCTTTACCTGGTTTTTGTATTAGGGTGATGTTTGCTTCATAGAATGTATTGGGGAGGATTCCT
>CAUYON010205293.1:0-21349 GCA_963573935.1 Arctocebus calabarensis | reverse complement strand
TTTTCATATAATAAACGAGAAAATATCATGAATGGCATGTCAATCAGGTTGATAAAATATCTCGGATTGCATGTGAAGCCCCCACACTGTACCCCATGGTTGAACTAATGTACACAACTATGATTCAATAAAAAAAAAATAAATAAAAAATTACAAAATGTTCACATTTATATATGCTCACATTCCAAAAGCTCTGAGAGAAGTTTGTCTGTGACATCCTTGTGCCTTTTTCAGGGGAGGTGTATGTTCTCTTCCTCCAAATGTGGCTGAATGTAGTCAATACCTTGCTCAATAGAGTACAGGAGGGGGTTACTGTGGGACTCCAAGACTGGATTACAGAAGACAGTACAGCCCCCTACTCCACATCTCTCTCTCATTCTTAGTTCCATTACTTCAAGCTATTTGATTGTACTCTTAAAGTATGTTATTTCATTAAATGGTTCACTCTTCTAAACATCTAAAATATATTAAAATTAACTCATTTATTTATTTTTATTTTTATTTTTTTTAATTGCAGTTTGGCTGGGCCCAGTTTCGAACCCGTCACCCTCGGTATATGGGGCTGGCACCCTACTCACTGAGCCACAGGCACCACCCAACTCATTTTTTTTTTGTTTTGTTTTGTTTTTGTTTTGTAATTCGGCCGGGGCCAGGTTTGAACCCGCCACCTTCAGTATATGGGGCCGGTGCACTACTCGCTGAACCAACTCATTTATTTTTAAAATGGCTATATTTTTATTTATATAAGTTGCTGTTTATCTACTATGAGGTCAGTGTCATAACACTCTATTAAAAATATTTTGAAGAATATCGCTTTCTTTTTGCAATATCTATTTTTCACCTTTATACTTTATTATTTCTTTAGTCTTAAAACCTGCATTCGACATACTATTGAAAGTACTAGCCAGAATAATGAGGCAAGAAAAAGTAATAAATGGCACCCAAATCAGAAGCTGAAAAGCTTATGCACATGGTATGTCTTTAAAAAAGTCTAAAGACTCTTCCACAGGGGAAAAAAAAAGAAAAAAAAACATGTTAAAACTAATAAAACATAGAATGAATGTACAGGGTATAAAATTGCATACAAAAAAAATTACCTTTTCATACACTAACACTGAACTATCTGAAAACAAATTAAGAAGACAATACCATTTACAACAGCATCAAAAATACAAAATACAAATGCATAAATTTAACCAAGGAGGCAACAGTCTTATGCACTGAAAACTATAACACATATGTAAGAAACTAAAGAAGACAAATGAAAAAGGAAAGATTTCTCTGTTCATAAACTAGATGATCTAATATTACTAAATGGTTAATCCTATCCAAAGTTACCTACAGAAGCAATGTGATCCCTATCAAAATACCAATGATAACTTTTACAGAAACAAAAGAAAATTCCAAAATTTATATGGAGCCGCAAAAGACTCAAAATAGTGAAATCAATCTTGACAGAGGTGAACAAAGATGGAATCATTGTGCTTTTTGATTTTATAATCAATACAAATATGTAGAATTTACATTATATAATAATAACTTAAAATCAGACCTAAAGATGAATGGAAGAAAGAGTTCAGAAATAAATCCACACATAATGCAGTCAACTGATCTTTGACAAGCATGCCAAAAATACACAATGGGGAAAAGGTGGTCTCTTCAACAACTGATGCTGAGAAAACTGGATATACACCTGCCCTCCTCAAAAGGACACTTATCTTATACCATACACAAAAATTAACTCACAATGAATTAAAAACTTCAACATAAGAATTAAAATTGTAAAACTCCTACTAGAAGATATAGAAATGAAGTTTCATGACATTAGTCTAGGTGGTAATATTTTAGATATGACACTCCAAACAAAAGCAACCAGGAACAAAAAATAGATAATTATTACAATATCAAACTGAAAAGCTTAGTCACAGTAAAAGAAACAGAGCAAAAAGATAGATTGCAGAATAGGAAAAATACTTACAAATTACACATATCTGTTAAAACATACAAGGAACTCCTACAATTTAATAGCTGTAACCACAAATAACTCAATTTAAAACAGGCCAAGGATTTGCATAGACCTTTCTCCAAAGAAGAACTACAAATGGCCAGTAGGTATATGATGAAATGCTCAGCGTCGATAATGGTCTGGAAAATGCACATCAAAACGGAAATAAACCATCTCCTTATACTTGCAAGAAAAGTAACAAAGCAGCAGCATTGGCAAAAATGGAACCCTTGGACAGAGTTGGTAGACCTTTAAAGTGGTATAATAGTTATGGAAATCAATTCCCCAGAAATTGAAAACACCTTATGAACTAGCAATCCCACATCTGGCTATATATCCACAAAAATGGAAATAAAAACATAGAGAGATATCTTGCCCCCCATGTTCATTATAGCTTTATTCCCAGTAGTCAAGACATGGGAAGAACTTAGCTCAAGACACGGGAAGAACTTAGCTCTACGTTGAATTAAAGGGAGTGTGTTATACACAAATAACAGGATCTTAGCTTTAACATGAAAGAAACTCTGCCATATGTAGCACCATGGAAGGACTGTATTTTAGCCTTCCTTTTCTTAGCTCTCCTGTAAAGTGATTATTATTATTCAAGCGCATTAGTCTATTATTGTGTTGTATTAAGAATTTGTTCACCAAGGCTTTTTGATAACTTCCATTTTTGCTGATACATACTTTCAGAAAACTCAGAGGACATATACATTTCTATTGATACAGCTAAAATACGCTTATATATTATTTAAGTCTTGAATGATTATATTTTACACTCTCTAAGAATATCTGATGTCTTAATGCTTTTGTGAAGTTTTTCTTGAATATGAGGCATTGTGTATCCTTCCCAGTCAAGGATTCATATCTTTATCCTTTCTTGGAAAATTCGAGATAATACATATTTGAATATTGCTTCTGTATTTTTGTATGTTTTACTTCTGAAAGCATACAAAGCATCTTTATCTTGAATATCTCATCAAATAAATTAAATTTATTAAATGTGTTCTTGAACCTTTTTCTACTGAACTCCCTCCAGAGTGCGTCTCAACTCCTGGCATGACTTTTACGGCAATAACGGATTTGTATTTGTATTTGTATTTTTCATATTGTCCTGTTCTCTACTCATATATTTAGTTAGATTTGCACAATCTCTTGTCTTTGGTATGGATATAATTATTTTCCCTGAATTTGATAAATACATTTAAATATGCCACTTTCACATTGTGTATATTATAATTTACTTCAACTGATTGTCTTTGTTGAAAATTTGTATAGTTTTATTTTCACATTCAGTTCTAAAATTTTAGAATTGTAACCTTCATATTCATCATTTCTGTTAACTTCTTTTTTCCTCTCTTCCGACATCTGCTCCTGTTTTTACTGACTTGATTGTGATCCTTCCCTTTCCTCCCCCTCTTCCTGTATACACCTCTAGGGAAAAAATTATAAACTGGTAGCTTAATTATTTTTTGTCAGGGCTTTGTACTTTTATTCACCAAGCCAGTGCTCTGTTATTCCATCTTAAAGGGAGGTCTATGACCTATCTTGGCCCGTTAAGAAAGAAGCTTCTCACTAGGAGCAGCAGTTGTGAGTAAGGGCCACTTTTTCTAAATCCTTTGTCCATCCACTGAATTTGAGTCTAACCTTTCATCGTGCACAAGTGTATTAGCTCCTTTCCATTCCCTCAGAGAAATTAAACCTCCAACATCATTCTTTTAAACCTCCAACATCATTCTTTATTTTCTATTTCTATTTCTACCTTAACTATCTGCTTTAGACATTTATCATAAACAGAATTTTTTTCTTTCTTCCACAAGCACTGATGTGTTCAAATCTTTCCAGAAATTTACTCTATGGTCTTGCCCAGTATCAGAGACATATGTGTGTATATAACTTAATCTTTCTTTTGAACTAAAAAGAGTATTATATAAATACAGTATAGAATATAATCTACAAATATTAGACAAAAGATGAAATTATCCTCTTAAGTGCTTTTTAAATATAGTTTCTACAGTGTTATGTTTGTCACAGAATGCTGTAAAAATTATTTAGTAATTGTAGCAAAAATGCGATGCTGTCACATAGGTTCCTGCAAGAGTTCCTAATTTACTATAACTGTAACCCTCATACACTATGAAATTTAACTCCATTGAAAAATATATTGTCTAAGACATACTTCTTCACTGAAAGCACAGAATAGTAAAACTTTCCTCAATATTTCAAGATTTGTGCAAAATTTATTTATACATCTTAATACACTGGGCCTTCTTGGTCATGGACTCCTCAGTTGGATCATTGCTATAAGGAGCTATTCTAATGAGATTAAGTTTTCTTAACAATGGAATGCACCTGTGCTGCTTAACAGGGTATTATCATCTTTTTAAAGAAGAGTAAACTAAATTTTTAGATGACTATATACACCTTTGGATGAATTTTATGGCTAAGTCATATACCACTCATATTTTAGTTAAATTAGTGATCAATATTAATGATTATATAACACATGTACATGCATGTTTATGTATGAAATTCACTTCCCTCTGCAAGAATTCTGTACTCCTATAACCTTTTAAACATAGGTTACAGAAACAATTATGTTTTCTAACCAGAAGAACTATTTGATAAAACAGTCAAATTGTATGCACATTCTTTTAGAGAATTACCAATTTGAAGAATAAGAAAAAAAAAGGAGTGCTTCAAGGCAAGGAGAATATCTGACTAGTATCTACAAAAAAATCTTTTGTAATGCTGCTACCTAGAGGTTGGAATGTTAATCAAAGCTAAATATTAATGTTCTTTCTTACCTCTACAACTAGAACTTTGATTTAGTTACATTTTAAAGAGTAATGCCATATTCACAAACCTTATTAATATTAATTATTCTTTTCATGTTCAAGCTGCCTTCTCAAAAACTGTGATTTACAAGCTAAAACGTCCCTACCTGCCATTGCTATGAACAAAAATGATGGAAATTTGAAAGTATTGCCAAAGGAAAACCGCTTTAAATAGAAAAACATACCATAGCTTAGAACAAGGATTAAACAATCTTATTTGACTCACTAGTGTATTTTTTCAATATCTGTATTTGATGTGTTTTGTTCGTAATTTGTTCAGCTTCAATGATTTAGTATGCAATACTTTCCTCTTGGAAATAAACAATTTACTTGTATTAAAGTTTCAATGCCATACATTTTTTTTCTGTGCAGTGTATTTTTATTCTTTTTCCTTTCTTTTCTTCTTTTTTAAATTTTAGATTACTATGAGGGTGCAAACAATTATGTCACAATATTCGCATTCATTAGGTTCAGTCTCTGTTGTAGTTGTTTCTGCACCCAGCAGGTGCGCCACACACTGCTACATTGTTCTCGTTAGGTGAGAGCACACCCCCCTCCTCCCCTTTTCCTCTCCCTCCCCCCTTCTTCCCTTCCAAACTTGAGTTGAATTGAGTTTTTCTCATGTATATGTGTATCAGTCCATCTACTGGCTTCATATCAGCATTGAGTACATTAAATACTTGCTTTTTCATTCTTGTGACACTTCACTAAGAAGAACGTGTTTCAATTTTGTATTAATCCCATACAGTTGAATTAATTAATGCAGTTGAACATTTGTCTTTTTAGAAGCCCCAAAACGCCATTGTAATCTCCACATAGAGAACCTGTTTATCCTTACACTCACATTCTCCGCCTGAACTTATTTATAGTCCTCCCCTCTCTCCCCAACCACCTCTGGGGATCACACTCAGCTCTCCCAAACATTAAAACTCTACCCTTCATCTTCATCCAACCTCCAACATGCTCCTAAATGGAGTACAGCTTTGAATATCTTCTCTTTCTGATTCACTGACCCCATCAGCCACAAGTGACTTTTTGGACATTTTAAACTCTTATAATACTACTTTCTTAATTAAACCATTTAAAGCACTATTGTATTCAGAATTAAATTAAGCTTCATATTAAAGTCATTCATGATTTTACCTCAATGTCCTCTTCTAATTACTTCCTTCTGATTGACTTATATAACAAACACTTTTAACTTTTATAGTCCTTACTGTGTATCAGCTACTGTTCCAAAGGCTTTCCCAAAACCTGGTAAAAGTATTATTATTCTCTGATACACAGGTAGAAATACAAGAAAAGCACAGAACTATGTATCATTAATAGCTGAGGCTGAGGCTCCCGGATAACAAAGGGGCCACGGGCAGTGACTGTAACTAAGTGGCAGTGTCTGTATTTAAACCAGTTCTCTGACCCCAGAATCTCTGCCTTTGATCAGCCTTCCTCCTGCATTCTTGTTCTTTATGCTTATAAAGAAATTAGCTATAATTATTTCTACTTTCCTGTAGATGACTCATACATTTTTGTTTGTTTGTTTTGATGAGTTCAAACATTGTGGACTTTGTCCTTGAAACATAATGTGTGTGTGTATTTCTCTGTATGTGTATGTGTGTGTGTGTGTGTGTGTATATTTTATTTTTCCTCATGTTATAAAACAAATGCAAACAGAAATTGCCTGAAACTTCAATCTCAAATGTCTCTCTGGTTTCTTCCCTGCCTTCCCACAGTCAAAAAGACATCAAATGCATATATTGTTATCTTTGAAAAAGACAAGAAAAGAAAGACAATTTTATGCTGTGATATTTTCCTCTATCTCATAGACATCTATATAGTTCTAACTATACCTTCCTTACGCATGGTTCTCCGAAAGGAAGAAAGACTACATTATAGTTAGGGAAACTGAAAGAGAATTTAACAATGTAATAATAATTACACATAATTCACAAAATGTAGCTGGGATAATGGGAAACCACATGGAATGGTATATAGACTACTACTCTTCCTTTCTTTTTTGTTGTTGCAAAATTTTTATGAACTTTTATTATTTACATAATCAGAGAAATAACGTTATATTAGATAGAAAAAAGTGATTTTTTTTCTTTGAAGTAACCCATAATTCTTTTTTATTTGTTATTAAATCGTAGCTGTGTAAATTAATGTGCAATCATGGGGTACAATGTGCTGGTTTCATGTACAATCTGAAATATTTTCATCAAACTGGTTAACACAGCTTTCATGGCATTTTCTTAGTTATTGTGTTCAGACATTTGTATTCTGCATTTAGTAAGTTTCACCTGTACCCTTCTAAGATGCACCATAGGTGTGGTCCCACCAATTATTCTTCTTCCACCCATCCTCCTCCCTCCTGTCCCCTCCCTTGTCCCTTTCTTCATATTCTTGTGCTATAATTGGGTTATAGCCTTTATATGAAAGCTATAAATTAGTTTCATAGTAGGGTAGAGTACATTGGATACTTTTTCTTCCATTCTTGAAATACTTTGCAAAGAGTAATATGTTCCAGCTCCATCCATGTAAACATGAAAGAAGTAAAGTCTCCATCTTTCTTTAAGGCTACACAATATTCCATGGTGTACATGTACC
The DNA here is from genome assembly GCA_963573935.1 of Arctocebus calabarensis. Taxonomy (NCBI): domain Eukaryota; kingdom Metazoa; phylum Chordata; class Mammalia; order Primates; family Lorisidae; genus Arctocebus; species Arctocebus calabarensis. The sequence continues at coordinate 13,903 of CAUYON010205293.1, read as the reverse complement.
ACAATTTATTAATCCATTTGTGGGTCAATGGGCACTTGGGCTTCTTCCATGACTTAGCAATTATGAATTGCACTGTAATAAACATTCTGGTACAAATATCTTTCTTATAATGTGATTTTTGGTCCTCTGGATATATACCTAGTAGAAGAATTATAGGATCAAATAGCAGGTCTATTTTTAGATCTCTAAGTACTCTCTAAACATCTTTCTAAAAGGAGCGTATTAGTTTGCATTCCCATCGGCAATGCATGGTGCCTGTGGCTCATCAAGTAGGGTGCCGGCCCCATATACTGAAGGTGGCAGGTTCAAACCCAGCCTCTGCTGAACTGCAAAACAGAAAAATAGCCAGGCGTTGTGGCGGGTGCCTGTAGTTCCAGCTTCTTGGGAGGCTGAGGTAAGAGAATCGCCTAAAGCCCAGGGGTTGGAGGTTGCTGTAAGCTGTGTGATGCTATGGCACTCTATCAAGGGCGATAAAAGTGAGACTCTGTCTCTACTAAAAAAAACAAACAAACAAACAAAAAACACATAGAAGGTTCCCTTTTCTCCATATCCATGCCAACATCTCTGGTTTGGGGATTTTGTGATGTGAGCTAATCTTATTGGAGTTAGCTGTATATCTCAAAGTAGTTTTGATTTGCATTTCTCTGATGATTAAGGATGATGAGCATTTTTTCATGTGTCTATAGGCCGTGTGCCTGTCTTCCTCAGAGAAGTTTCTCTTAAAGTCTTTTGCCCACCATGAGATGGGATCACTTGTTCTTTTCTTGCTAATACATTGAGTTCTACGTATATAGCGGTTATTAAACCTTTGTCAGAGGCCTAACCTGCAAATACTTCTCCCATTCTGAGGGCTGTCTGCCTACTTTACTTACTGTGTTCTTGGCTGTACAGAAGCTTTTAGGTTTGATCAGGTCCCAGTAGTGTATCTTTGATTCTGCTTCAATTGCCTGGGGGGGTCCTCCTCATAAAATATTTGCCCAGGCTGATTTCTTTCAAGAGTTTCCCCTATACTTTCTTCTAGTATTTTTATAGTTGCATGTCTTAAGTTTAAATCTTTAATCCAGTGAGAGTCTATCTTAGTTAGTGGTGAAAGGTGTGGGTCCAGTTTCAGTCTTCTACAGGTCACCAGCCATTTCACCCAACACCATTTGCTAAATAGGGAATCGTTTCCCAACCAAATGTTTTTAATTGACTTGTCAAAGATCAAATAACGATAAGTAGCTGGGTTCATGTCTTGGTCCTCTATTCTGTTCCATACATCTACCTCTCTGTATTTGTGCCAGTACAATGCTGTTTTTATCACTATAGATTTATAGTATATTCTGAGGTCTGGTAGTGTGATTCCTCCTGATTTGTTTTGATTTCTGAGTAATGTCTTGGCTATTCAAGGTTTTCTCTTATTCCATATAAAACACAGTATTATTTTTTCAAGATCTTTAAAGTATGACAACACCGGAGATTTAATAGGGATTGCATTACAATTATATATTGCTTTGGGTAGTATGGACATTTTAACAATGTTGATTCTTCCCAGCCCTGAGCATGGTATGTTTTTCCATTTGTTAACATCATCAGCTATTTCTTTTCTTAGAGTTTCATAGTTCTCTTTATAGAGACCTTTCACGTCCTTTGTTAGGTAAACTAAATATTTCATCTTCTTTGGCACTTCTGTGAACAAAATAGAGTCTTTGTTTTTTCAGCTTGGCTATAGTTGGCATATAGAAAGGCTACAAATTTATGAGTATTCAATTTCATTTAATTCTGCTCTAATTTTAGTTATTTCTTTTCTTCTGCTGGGTTTAGGATGGGAATGTTCTTCCTTTTCCAGTTGCTTGAGATGTCCCATTAAGTTGTTAACTTCTTCTCTTTCTGTTTTCTTGTGGAAGGCTTGCAGTGCTATAAATTTCCCTCTTAGGATTGCCTTTGTATTATCCCAGAGGTTCTGATAATTCATGTCTTTATTGTCATTTTGTCCCCAAAATTTGGTATTTTCCTTCTTAATCTCGTCTATGACCCATCTATCATTCAGCATAAGGTTATTTAGGTTCCATGTTTTTGTACGTGTATGCAGATTCCTGTTGTTACTGAGTTCAATTTTTATTCCATGATTGTCTGAGAAGATGCAAGGAATAATTTCTATTCTTTTAAATTTGCTGAAGTTAGACTTGTGACCTAAGATGTGATCAATTTTGGAATATGTTCCGTAAGCTGATGAGAAGAATGTGTATTCAGTTTTGTTAGAATGAAATGTTCTGTAGATGTCTATTAGATCCAAATGCTGAATGGTTAAGTTTAAATCTAAAATTTCTTTGTTTAGCTTCTTATTGGAGTATCTATTCAACACTGATAAAGGAGTGTTAAAATCTCTGACTACTATGGAACTAGAGGAAATCAACTTCCTCTTGTCTGTTAGAGTTTCTCTTACAAATGAAGTGTCCATCCTTATCCTTCCTTACTTTTGTTGGTTTAAAGCCTATTGTATCTGTGAATAAAATTACAACCCCTACTTTTTTATGCTTTCCACTTGCCTGAAATATAGATGACCATCTTTTCATCCTGAGTCTATATTTATCTTTCAAGGTAAGATGAGATTCTTGTATGCTGCAGATATCTGGCCTGAGTTTTTGTATCCAGTCAGCCAACCTATGTCTCTTTAGAGGACTATTTAAGCCATTCACATTAATTGAGAATATTGATAAGCCTGGCAGAATTTTGGGTATTGAGTTTTTTGAAAGTTCAGTGGACATTTTTAAACCTTTCACTACTGTGGAAGGTTGGAATTTGATCAAAAGTTTCTGAGTGAGTTTACTTTTTTTGTGGAGGTCATTATGAAAGAAGGCTTGAGAATACAATGGAGAGCTGGTTTAGTTATGGCAAATTTCTTCAAAATGTGAATTCCATTAAAGTATTTAATTTCTCCATCATAAATGAAATTCAGTTTAGCTGGATACAGGATCCTGGGTTGAAAGTTATTTTGCTTTTAGGAGATTAAAAGTCGATGACCACCCTTTTCTAGCTTGAAAGGTTTTAGCAGAGAGATCTGCAGTTATTCTAATATTCTTCGCCTTGTAGGTTATTGTTTTCTTGCCCACCTTTTTCTAGCTTGAAAGGTTTTAGCAGAGAGATCTGCAGTTATTCTAATATTCTTTGCCTTGTAGGTTATGGTTTTCTTGCATCTGGTTGCTTTCAGAATTTTCTTCTTCATGCTAACTTTACTGAAGTTAATTATGATGTGCCTGCAAGATATCTTATTTGGGTTGAGTCCTTCTGGGGTTCTGAAACTGTCTGCTATCTGAATTTCAGAATCCTTTGGCATGTCTGGAACTTTCTCTTTCATAATCTTATGAAAAAGAGCCTCTGTGCCTTGAGAAGCCACTTTGTCACTTTCAGTGATTTCTATAAGGTGAATATTGGTTTTCTTCAAATTATCCCAGAGTTCTCTGAGAGAATGATCCATTTTTGCTCTCCATTTCTCTTTCTCTTTGAGAGTTTGGGAGTGTTCAAAAGCTGTGTCTTCAATGTCAGAAATCCTTTCTTCTGCTTGGTCCTTTCTGTTACTGAGGAATTGTACTGTATTTCTCAAATCATTGAGAGCTGCAAATTCTTGTTTCAATGTGTCAAAATCTTTGGTGATTTTGTCGTTGAATTTGTTGAATTTTGAGACAACTTTTGAAGTACTCCTTGAATTTCTAATTCCAATTTAATCTCTATTTTATTGATCTTATTTGTAAATCTAAATTCTGACTTTGGTTTCTGACACCTTAGCCATCTCTTTATGAATGGAATCTTCAGTTGTGTCCACCCTAGCCAATGTGATCTAGGCAAATAATCTTCCTGATTCACCTCCTTTTTTCCTGCTATTTTTTTTCCTGGGGCTTCCATTGATAGAACCCACCTAGTATCCAGAGGGCAAAAAAACTCTTTGATCTTTCCCTATGTAGACCAAGCTCTAGGCTCAGAAAGATTAATAGAAATAGTGGAGGGTGGAGTTGCAGGGGTGAAATGAAGAATCCTAGCACACATCTTTCACATTCAAAAATGATATTTTTCAATTTTTAAAAGCTCAGTAGTATGTAAGTTTGCAAAATAGACCTCCTCTAAATTAATGATTAAAATACTTGGATCTTTTATGATTGGTTATTTTAAACAGAGTATAATATTTGAATAGTTACATGAATAGTATTAAGATTAGTGGTTGTCAAAAGCTAATCCAGACCAAGTCCACACAGACAATGAAATTATTTGCAAACACTAACTTCTAGCTTGACTAGCCTAGCTTACCTTGCTATTTGGCTGTATTTTCTTTCTTCACTCAAGAAATATAAGATTGTAGTTCTGTGCTTTTGCTGTACTTCTGTGTACCAGAAAATCTGTATATCCACTGGCATTGACATTTTCATGTCTTCATTATTCAAATTGTAATGTGACAAATCAGTTTTGTTGGTAAGATAACAAAACAGCTAGTTGGATGTTTTTTAGCTGCCAATCATTATGTATGTCATGTTTGGTTCATTTATAGGTGATTAGAGTAACCAGATAAGAAGAAATTGAGCACATTTTGGACAATTAAATCAAATCCAATTAAAAAAAAAACTTAGGATGTCAATTATAAGTTTAGTGATTTGTGTTTCTTTTCTTTTACTTTAGGTAGTATAAAATTCAAATATTTGTTGTTGCTGGTACTGAAATTATATACAGATTTGTAACACCTGAAAGGGATGGTTTAAAATGACAAGGTATGCCAGTGTAGAAAAACAAACAATGTGGCTGTCAGGAGATATAATGATACATAAATGGAACATCATCAATACAAGGTATCAGAGTATTTCTCTGTCTAGAATTATCTAAATCTAATGATCTGAACTGCTAATTCACTTTCATTTAGACATCTAAACATGATAAATAAGAGGATATATGAGCTGACAAAAACTAAGGGATCCTCAGAGGCTAAATGTAAACTGAAATTGCTTATCCTGAGAGGTAAAAAGAAGTCAAGTTTATGTGCTTCAGGGAAGGTTCCAAAATCCTGATGACTTTAGTTTCTGTTTGCTGTGCCACCTGGCATGCAAGAGATGAGAGAGAATTGTAGGGATTTCACCCCATGTAGGAATCTAATAAGAACCACATAAAACTGTTTCTACTCTCCCAGAAAGGGCTAGCTACAAATAAAGAGACACCTGAGAAGGCAAAATTAGGAAAATTGCCCGATTTTAATTTGAATGCAGCTCTGTGGGTAAGAAAAAAAAAACACATCATCCCTTGAGAAATTACAAGCAGAAACCAGACCTCATGTGGCTCCAATTCACATAATTTGCTCTGAGAAAATTTTGCAAGAGTATAATAAATGTGTTTCCATCTTGGAGGAGTCCATTGAACCATGGTATAAGCTATTACAAATGAAAATTATCATCCAGGCAGGCCTTATGCACAGGTAAAAGAATAAAAGCTCACAAGCAAGATTGACCAAATTTAGAGAAAACATAACACCATGAGCAACATAAAGCAGAAATAAGAGGAATGAGCTTGACAAGCATCCATGTGATGAACTTATCAAACTCTACTATAAAGTAAAATACGTTAAATATGTTTAAAAACAAAAGGGGAATTAAAATATGTGTAAGAAATAAAATATAGATTGAAAAAATGTTTAAAAATATTTAAACAGTGGGTAAGTCTTTAAGCGATTGGAAATGTATGTAAATGCATTAACCAGAGTGTATCAAAGAAGCAGGCAATACTGGGCATGGCAATGCATGGTGTAAAGTCTAAGAAGAGATGTGAAAGAAATTAAACGAAGAGAAAACACAGGATAGACCCTCTAAAAAAGACAGAGAATTTCATTAATAAAATTTAAAAAACAAAACAAAAACATGTGAGTATAACATTGACTAGAATGTCACGTTTCATCAACAGGAAAAACAGAAAGGTAAAATAGAGAACAACAACAACAACAACCAAAACCTGAAAAACAACTCAAAGGAATACAAAAATGTGCAAAATGAGAAAAATATAAAATATATAAAAAGAACTCCTATTTATGGTGGGTAGATTAAATGCAAAGATATCAGTAATCACATTTAATGTAAATGGTAAACTCTCTAATCAAAAGATAGTCTGAGCATTTAAAAAACACATGATAATAGATTCTGTATTTAGAATGCAAAAGAACAGTATTTGAAAGTAAAAAAAAAGGATGATATACAAGACAATAATAATTAAAAGAAAGCAAGAGTGTGTATATTAATATCAGAAAACTCTTTATGCAGAAGAATTATATATACCTATGTATATGGACTCTCCATGATGAAAAATGTTGCCATTCAACACAAATGTATAAAAATCATAAACATCTGTGAACTAAGTAACATTTCCTAATAGTTCTCATTTCCTCATTTTTATAAATACACACATATATAATACATGTTAATATATGTATGTATGAACATGTTATCTACATATGTATACATTACCAGATAACATCCACGTTTCACATTAAAATTCAGCCGGTGAATACCACTGCCAGTGAATATCAGACAGTGAATACCTTCACTTTGTTTGTTTGTTTCAGACAGAGTATCACTTTATCTTCCTGGTAGAATGCATGACATCACAGCTCACAGCAACCTCAAATTCTTAGGCTCAGGTGATTCTTTTAACTCAGCCTCTTGAGTAGCTGGGACTACAGGCTCCTGCCACAGTGCCCAGCTATTTTTCTAGAGACTGTCTCACTCTTGCTAAGACTGGTCTCAAACTCCTGAGTTCAAGCAATTCACTTGCCTCAACTTCCCGGAGTGCCAGGATTACAGGCTCGAGCCACTGTGCATGGCTTGAATTGCTCTCCTTTGTAATATGTAGCTTGGTTTATATTACAAGCAGGATATAATGACTTAGAGATTCATAAAAGTTTCTGGATTGTAGCTAATAAATATTTCATATTTTGTCTTTGGGAGAAAAACTATATTTTATAATTAGACTATTAAGCAGAAGGATGGCAGGCACAGAAAAGATGCAAGTTCATCAAAAGGAAAGTGGTGGGAAAAGGCAGGTGAAGGAGATTGATAGGAGTGTTCTTCCATCACCTAAATTCTCAATTACTTCTTTATCTCGTGATCCCAACCTATATCACTTCAGAAATAATTGAAACAAAGAAAAATTTTCCCTGAGATATAGAGTTTTCTGTATCCAAGAAAATATGATTATTCTTCTTTATATTTCTTCTCCAAAGTTTAAAAAATTCCTTTTCATATCTGAAGTTGTGTCTTTGGCTTATGGCCATTGTTCTTCACCTCCAAAGCCAAGAAGGGTGGGTTAATATTTTTTACAAATTACAGCCTTCTGAACTTACTTCTATTGTCATACTTCCTTCTCTGTTTTTTTTTTTTTTGCCTCCCTTTTCTGCACCTGCCATTACCTTTGGACTTAGAAAAGTGAGAGAAGAGAGAGAGAGTCTGTATCTTCGAGGAGTGCAGATGTACAAATGAGGATATGAGTATAATAAGTACACGGGTGGACCGTTATGGCTGGAGGAAAGTAGGCAGAATGAGCTTTTATGCCTGGGAAAACCAGGTGGGGAGAAGAACCCAACAAAGGTCTCTCTCAAACAATCTCCTCATAGCCTGCTTGCCTAGGTACACTCCATCTTTTATATTCCTATACATGAGGCTTTTCTTTATTGTTTGTTTCTCCCCATCTCCCGTCACTTTTCTAATTCACTGTTCTAAGCAACTTTTTATACCCCTTTTTCAAGTCACAACTATTCATCTTTTCCAAGACTGATATTTTGGAGCATTTCTCATAAATTTTCTTCTAGCAGTTTTACAATTTCAGGTCTTACATATATTTAAGTCTTTATTTCAAGTTGATTTCTGCATATGGTATGAAATAAGAATCTAATTTTCTTTCGTCTACGTGTGGATAGGCAGTTTTCCCAATACCGTTTACCAAAAACACTGTCCTTTTTCCATTTTGTGTTCTTGGTAACTTTGTTGAAAATATATTGACTCCAAATTCAGTTTTCCCAATACCATTTACTAAAGAGACTGTTCTTTTTCCATTTTTTGTTCTTGGTAACTTTGTTGAAAATATATTAGCTCTGAATTCATGAATTTTATTTCTGAACTTTCTATCCTGTTCCATCAGTCAGCATGTCTGTATTTATGTTAGTGCCATGCTATTTTGATTACTATATCTTTGGGAGGTCAAGCAAATATGATGTCTTCACCTTTGTGTTGTTTATTCAAGATTTCCTTGACTATTTTATGTCTTTTGTGGTTCCTTAATATTTTTTTGAATTATTCTTTTCCAATGTCATGATAAATCACATTGCAATTTGATAGAAATTTTGCTAAATGTACAGATCACTTTGGATAGTATGGGCATTTTAATAATATTAATTCTTCCAACCCCTGAGCACAGTATACCTTTCCATTTCTTTGTGTTGTTTACAAGATTTCTTGTGCTCACTTCGGCAGCACATATACTAAAATTGGAAAGATACAGAGAAGATTAGCATGGCCCCTGTGCAAGGATGACACGCAAATTCGTGAAGCATTCCATATTTTTAAATGGCTAATAGATAAAAAAAAAAAAAAGAAAAAAGATTTCTTGGTATTACTTCCAAAACACAGGCAGTAGAGGAAAAATAAACAAATGGTGTTGCAGCAAATTAAAAAGCCTATCTACAGCAAAGACAAAAAACTTAAGAGTAAAGAGGCAAACCACAGATTGAGAGAAAATATTTGCAAATTATACATTTAAGGGGCTGTCTAAAATATATAAAGAACTCAAAACACTCATTAACAAGAAAACAAATATTCCCATCAAAATGTGGGCAAAAGATCTTAACAGACACTTCTCAAATGAAGACATACAAGCAGTCATTATATGAATACATGAACATTATGTGAATAATGTTCACCATTAGTAACCATCAGGGAAATTCAAATTAATTAAAACTACAGGGAGATATAAGCTCACACTTTTAGAATGGCTGTTAATAGAAAGTTGAAAGTTAGCAAGTGTTCAGAGAGGGCTGGATAAAAAGAAACCCTTGTACACTATTGGAGGGAATGTACACTAATAAAACTATTATGGAAGACAGTATGAAATTTTCCGAGAAAATTAAAAGTGAAAATGAAATTACTATACAATCCCACCATCCCATTTCTGGGTGTATATCTAAAGGATTGAAATCAGTGTGCTTGTGAGATATTTGTACTCCACCATCAGCATTAGCCATTCACAATACCGGAGCTCAACTTCACTAATCTTCAGGGAAATGAAAGTAAAAACCACAATGAAATATCCTCTTATCCAACTTAGAATGATATTTATTAAAAAGTCCAAAAACAATAGATGCCAGCATGGATGCAGAGAAAAAGGAAGGCTTACACAGTGTGAGTGGGACTGTAAACTAGTACTACCTCTACAGAAACCGGTATGAAAATTCCTCAAAGAACTATAAGTAGACCTACCATTCAATCCAGAAATCCCACAACTAAGTATTTTTCCAACAACAAAAAAAGTAATTTATCAAAAAGATACCTATACATGAATGTTTATTGCTGAAGAATTCACAATTCCAATTGTGGAATTGATCCAAATGTTCATCAGTTCATGAGTGGATTAATAACATGTGGCATATCTTATACCATAGGATACTACTCAGCCACACACACAAAAAAATGGTGAATTAATAACTTTTTCAACAATCAGAACAGAAGTGGAGACCATTCTAACTGAAGTATCTCAAGAATTGAAAAACAAACACCACTATTAAAGTGTAACCAACCCATGAGCACACAAGTGAACAAAGGGAAGTAAAAGACAATAAAAAGCAACTGGGGTAGTGGAGAGGAGAGGAGGGAAATAAATCAACATGATGGGTACAGTGAACACAATGTGGATAATGGGCACACCTATCACTTCAAAAAAGATCCATGTAACCTAAAACTTCTGCACCCTCTTACTATGTTGAAAGTAAAACCAAAAAAATATTAGAGACATAATATAGAAGCAATCACAATATAGTAATCACACCTAGGTTTCATCATTAGATGAATGGATGTGGAAAAGGATGTACATATATATATTCAGAGAGACAAGGAGATATTGTTCAGCCACAAGGAAGGGGGAAATCCTATCATATGAGACAACATGGATAAATCTGAAGGATGTTATGCCAAATGAAATAAGTTGGGCACAGATAGACAATATTTTGTGATCTCTCTCATGGGTGGAATCCAACAATGTTTACCTCATAGAAGTAGAGAGTAAAGTGGTTACTAGATGCTGGGGAATGGGGTGTATAAGAAAATGAGAGATCTTATTTAAAGGATCCAAAGTTTCAGAGAGACAGGAGAAATAAGAGTTAATGATCTATAATAAACAATGATGAATATAATAAATAATAATGTATTCATATTTCAAAATTGCTAAAAGAGTAGATTTTAAATGTTTTTATGAAAGAAAAATGACAACTATATACATTTATTAATTAGCCAAATTAATCATTTCACATTATAAAGACATATCAAAATACCATATTATACCCTCTAGCCATACATAGTTACTAGTTGTCAATTAAAAATATAAATTAAAGCTCGGTGCCCGTAGCTCAGTAAGTAGGGCACCAGCCACATATACTGAAGATGGTGGAGTACAAGCCAGGTCTGGGCCTCCTAAACAACAACGACAACAGGAACCAAAAAAAAAAAGATAGCCGGGCATTGTGGTGCCTGCAGTCCTAGCTAATTGGGAGGCTAAGACAAGAGAATTGCTTAAGCCTAAGAATCTGAGGTTATGGTGAGCTGGGATGCCATAGCACTCTACTGAGGGTGACGTAGTGAGACTGTGTCTCAAAAAAAAAAAAATATATATATATATATATAAATTTAAAAATATACATCTTTCAAGAGGCAGGTCAAGGCTACTTTTTATATTTATCACTTTCTTTTCTGAATCTACTTGCCTTTATGTAATAGAACATATAATATTATATTTAGTTTATTAAGATTCTTCTTTGTCTTTCTCTATTGTAGGCTCCTCCATGGAATTATTTCTGGGTAACCATGCGGTGTATTTCATCTCCAGGCACAGTGTACAGCTCATAGTAGGCATTAGAGAAAGTATGGATTTTAAGAAATACACAAATCTCAAGGTATTATGTTTAAATCTCAGAGAAAGACAAAAGCTTATTAAAGGTTTTTTCTCTATTAGTATTTTGCTAGTTATCCCTCACAAAAGGGAGAATAAATCCTCAAGCAAAATTTGAATTATGTTTTCTGCCACTCAGCACCCACTGCTCCTTCATTGAGGTGAAAATAAAATCTTATATTCAAACTTAAAGAAAAATAAAAACTAGTTCTTCATAATTATAACATCTAAAAGTCCCAGATGGATAAGAAACATTGTTATTTTTTTTTAAATAGGGAAAGTGAGTATGTTGTACCTGTCGCCACCCTTAAGAAAAAACTTTGGACCCCACTTCAGGCTCAAATCAGGTGGTGATTTATTACACCTGAGCAAGGGACCGCTGCCCTAAAGGGCAGGAGGCCCCGAAGTGCAGTGCAGGCTGATTTTTATACCCTTTTGTGCTGATGTACCAAAACAAGCATGCACAGAAGTGGAATGTAACAGTTAGCTCGGGGTGGGATTACAGCATGGCAGTTACAGCATGGCGGTTGGTATGGGGACAAATTGGGAAACTCACTAACCTGGGAAACTCTGCATGAATAAGCTTTCACTATGGTGTAGCAGTGGCTAGGGAGTTAAGGGAACTTGGAGAACTTCATTGTTCTATTCTGAAACCTATTCTCAGAATTAACCCAAGGGGTGGGGGGCATGCTGAGGACCAAGGCTGAGACAGGTTGAGACAGACTCGGGTCATGTTGAGGGCTGTTGGTCTGTTATAAGTAATTGTATTTAAAGGAAACAAACTATAAAATAGTTCTCACAGTTGATCGTTTAAGATAAGCTTAAGTTTATTTCTTATGGTTTCTTATTCCTGAAAATTTTGGCATAGGTAAATAAAGCATGCTTTGTCTGAAAAAAATATTATGTAAATTTGAAAAGAGATAGTCAGAAATATCAATGAGCAAATTTGCATCACATTTCACTGAGCACTCTGTTAGAAATAGAGGTTTTGAAGGATGACAATTAGAATAAAGTCTACTTAGATTCCACTAAGTACTACTAGGAAAAAAGCAAAAAAAATATCATGAGATATAATTCAAAAATAATAGTAATAACATTCAGGTCATTTCTAGGAAGCAACAGAAAATCATGCTGTTTCAAAAACATGGATTGTCCCAAAAAGCACCTTAAAAAAATAAACAAACAAAATAAATTACCACAACTATGGCTAAGAATTTTGGGATTTTTTCCTTCTTTTCAGATAATTACATTAAAATAATAAGATGCGGTAATATTTTGTAAGCCTTTTCCGTTGTATGTCTTTTGCAGTTAACATTTTTCCTGTCATAATGTTTCCAGAGAACAAAGAACAGGAAATTATATGCTTGAGAAAATGTTAAGTGTAAAAGCAATGTGAGTTTTCTCTGCCTAAGCAATATATATTTTTCAACAAAACTTAGATTTTCTATAGTACAAAGAAGAAAAAAACTTCTAAAATTCTCTGCTTTACATATGCCTTTATTTTTAAAAGATAAGTGATAAGTTAAAATATTATAAAAATTATTTTAAAGAAATACATTGCACATTCATGATGAATAAAAAAATCACAGTTTTTGAGTAAGTGCTTTTAGATTAAATTCAGATTCTCCATGTTGGTTACAAAAGTTTTAAGTATAGAACAAAACATTAAATGCACTTGAATTCTACCCAGTTTCTTCATTACCAACCAAAGAATATCAATCATACTTTCCTATTGCATTGAGCAGCATAGTGAAAACACAGTGTATACAACTTTTCCTAACTTAGTAAATGATAAAGAACAAAAAAGAAATTTGTATGGCACTTCAGATTAGACAGTATTTTCTTAGACACCAAGGAAGTGGTAATTTCAGATTTGAGAATTAGACATAACTAGTGTTATCCTCTTAGGAAAGAGTATTTATTTATTTATTTATTTATTTATTTATAGACTCCAGAATAAAATGGATATTTGATTATTAGGAGATTGTCTCTTCATCAATTGTTTTATCTTCTTCCTGGACACAATTGGAACACATTTCCCGTTTTTCTTCTCAGTTAGATGTTGCCACATGGCTGAATTGTAGGCACAGGTAAGAAGAAGAGAGTGTCACTCCTTAGTTCCCTGCATTATTTGATGCAAAAAAAAAAAAAAGAAAAAGAAATAAAAGAAAGAAAAATGTAAGCAACTTGAAAGCCATATGCTACTTATAGAAATTAGCATACGTAAGAGTTATGCAATAAACATAGAGTCAAATTTGGTATATATTTTGACCCTCCAGAGTACTATTTATGACTTCTAAGTATTATAAATTTAAGGATAATCATCTGTGAATCCTTAATAGTAAAATCTTTGGGGAGTGTTTTATGGATGATGGAATGTTTATGAATTTATTAATATACTATCAATGTTGATAACATGCTGCAAATGCTGATTCCAAACATGATCGTATGTAGATTATTGAGTTTATATTTTCAATGGCCTTCTACAGACTTTAAATAGACTACATCACAAGAAATTATTTATTGCATGTCTGGAATGTTTGAATTAAATGTAACATCATTTAACATTCTGTTCTGTTATACTTACTATGTGTTCTTATTTTTCTTCTTTTTTAAATAATTTTATTAAATCATAATTGTGTATATTGGTGCAATCATGGGGCACAATGTGCTGACTTCATATACAATCTGAAATATTTTGGTCATACTGTTAAAGATAGCCTTCATGGCATTTTCTTGATCACTATAT
>CAUYON010205287.1:0-10207 GCA_963573935.1 Arctocebus calabarensis | reverse complement strand
TACTGGAAATTACCCTTTGCCCATTTCAACAATTGACCCTGTTGTGTAGTTGTCAGTGTACTAGGGTTTAGATGATAGGCATGAAGATGCCAATAGGTTTAACGAGATAGCGTCAAGTTTATAAAACGGCAAAAGATTCAGAAACCTCTGGAATCAATTATATGAAGGAGGAAACTACTGTTCTGAAGACTGGATCCCTGTCTGTCCAGCAGATGTAGTTTCACTTGCAAACCTCACCCCCTGCATTTTCTCAGATGAAAAGCCATCTCCAGGCAAGCCCAAACTCCAGACCACTACTGCTCATTTTTGATTTGTAAGAATTCTTTATCAACCATGTTAACTCATTACCATGTATTCATCAAAATGTTTTTTTGCAGTTTTTGTCTGGGGCTGGGTTTGAACCCACCATCTCCGACATAAGGGGCCGGTACCCTACTCCTTTGAGCCACAGGTGCTGCCCCATCATGTTTTTAAAACTGTTTTTGGATTTACTATAATAGGATTTACATTTTATTGCTATAAAATGTACAACATGTCAAATAAAAGCCATAAAACAATATTGTCTTGCCATCCATAAACACAGGATGTCTTTCAACTCCTTAATTTCTTTCAATTAGGTATTTTAGTTTTCACTGTACAAGTCTTTTGCTTGTTTTATTATATTTACACCAAAGTAATTCATTCTTTTTGAATTTTGTATCTGGCATCCTTGCTGAACTTGTTAGTTCTAGTGGCTTCAGGATTCCTTAGAATCCTCTGTATACAAGAAAAACTATGTCATCTGCAATTAAAGATAGTTTTACTACTTTTGCAGTCTGAATGTTTTTCTTTCTTTTTCTAGCTTAATTTCTGTGTCTAGAACCTGCAGTACAATGTTGAATAAAAGTGGCAAGAGCAGAAATCCTTGTATTTTACCTGATCATAGGGCATAAGGAAGATGCTTTCCCTGTCTTTCTTAGTTAGCTATGTGCAGCTCCTAAAGCGTCAGTGTAGAGAGCCATTATGTGAAGAGCTCATCAGGTTCTATTTACCTGTGTTTTTCTTTCCCTGGTTCTTCATGTCTCTGGATTTAGGGCAAGTTTGGTAGGTCACCCAATTAGATTGCAAGTATGTGTTTAACATCTATATCCTATTTGAAGGTTACCATCACTATAAAAGACTTATCTGCCCTTATTAGAGCACTAACTAAATGTTTCAACTTATCTTTGTTGCCTTGTAAATGTATTTTATTAGTATTCCTAAAAACAGCATTTATGCCTAGAAAGGATTATTCAGAGAATACATTTTTACTATGTAAATCAATTTTATTAGGGGTATAATATATAACCATAATGAATAAAATGTACTCGCTTTTCGTGTATTTTCCCATGAGTTGTGGAACGTGTATAGACCTATTTGAACCCGCCACCTTCAGCATATGGGGCCGGCGCCCTACTTTCAGCCTGCCTTTATAAGCTCTGCCCTGTATAAACCTATTTGATCACCAAAAGGTTCCCCTGGGCCTTTGCAATCCTCTTACCCCAGCACCAAGAAACCACTGTTGCACTTTCTGTTCCTGCAGACATTCCTGTGCGAGAAATTCATATGAATGGACTCGTGCAGTCTTCAGTGCCTGGCTGCTTCGGCTCAGCATTGCATTTTTTTTATATTCATCTATGTTATTGAATGAAAAAGTAGTTTGAGTGTTTGTTGCCGGGAAGTATTTTATTATCTGGGTATACCACATTTATTATTACTAACATTTCACCTGTTGAACATTTGGGCTATTTTTAGTTAGCGGCTATGATGAATAAAGCTGCTATGAACATTCACATTCAAGTGATTGTTTGGCTATGTGATCTAATTTGGGAAGGGGTAAACAACACCTAGAAGTGAAATTTCTGGGACATACAGTGAACGCAGGTTTAATGTCATTACCATCGAATCTTACCAAACTGTTTCTCAAAGTAGTTGTATGATTTTTACACTCCTGCCAGGAAAGCATGAGTTATTTTCAGTTAATCTATAACCTCACCAACATTTGGTGGTGGTGTTTTTCTTTACTTTTATCAGTCTAGTGGGTGCACAGTGATATCTTAATATGGTTTTAATTAGAATTTCTCTGAGGGCTAAAGAAGTTAAGCATCTGCCATGGATGTGCAGAGAGAGGAACACTTTTACATTGTTGGTGGGACGGCAAACTAATACAGCCTCTTTGGAAAAAAGTATGGAGAGTCCTCAAAGAACTCAAATTAGATCTCTCATTTGACCCTGTAATCCCTAGACTAGGCATCTACCTAGAACAGCAGTTCTCAACTGTGGGTCGCGACCCCTTTGTAACAATGAAAATATATTGCAGCATTAGGAAGGTTGAGAACCGCTGACCTAGAAGGAAAAAAAATAATTTTATTATAAAAACATTTGCACTAGATTGATTATCACAGCTCAATTTACAATCGCCAAGATGTAAAAACAACCTAAATGCCCACCAACCCAGGGATGGATTCACAAACTGTAGTATATATATCATGGAATACTACTCAGCCATAAAAAAGACGGTGACTTCACATCTTTTGCATTAACCCGGATGGAGTTCAAACACATTCTTCTTAGTAGAGTATCACAAGAATAGAAAAATAAATATCCAATGTACTAATATGAAGCCAGCAGAGGATGTAATACACACCCACCTAAGAGAAAAACTTATTTCAATTCAAGTTGGAGGGAGAGGGAACGGGGGGGGGGGAAGGAAAGGGGGTTTAGGGTGCTCTCACTGAATAGGCACAATGTCGGGGTGTACTGCACACCTTTTGGGTGTGGGACATAACTACAAGAGGGACTATACCTAACAAATTCAAATATTGTGACCTGGTTGTTTGTACCTCACATTGAGCTGAAATTAAAGGAAAAAAAAAGATGTTAAACATCCGTCTATTCATGTGCTTCTTGCTAATTCACATAACTTCTTTTAAGAAATCTATATTCAAATCTCTTGCCATGTTTTGCTGGTTGCTTGTCTTCTGAATTGCAAAGGTTCTTTTATGTTGTGGATATAAGTCCTTTGTTAGACCTACCTATATATGGAGCATACTCTCTCCCAGTCTGTGATTTGCCTTTTCATTTATTTTAAAATAATGGGATTTTTTTTTTCAGTTTTAATAATTTATTTTTATTTTCTTTAGATGACAATTTCATATGAAGTAAAACCCATCCACTGGAACATAAATCCCCTCACAGCTCTGCAAAAGCGCTGACTTTATCTCCTGTTGGGTTTTTTTTTCTTTTTTAAATTTTATTGAAAAGTAAAGTGTATATATTGATGTTTTAATATGTATATATTGTGGGATAGCTAAATCAGATTAATTAGCATATACATCACCTCACATACCTTTCTTTGTGAATTGGGAGTCAAATTTATTAACTTCTCCTTTTTTTTTTTTAACTTCTTCTTTTATAGCTAATAATCTCTGTGACCAACTAAGAAATGTCGGCCTCGCCCAAAGACGCAAAGATTAACTCCAATGTCTTCTAGGAATCGCACAGTGAATTTTGAGTAACTTTGTTGCATGTTGTAAGAATCTGGAAGTAGCAAGGGGAAACCCTGCCTGACCTCCTGGCTCTAACATCCATGGACCATGCAGTAACAGACATTGACAGGAGCAAAAATTTCACTTAAAGCAAAAGAAACATCTAAGAATATAGTGTTCCTTGAACCCAGGTGGTTCCAGGGTACACAGTGAAAGGGCTCAAGGGGACCAGGGGTGAACCACTGGGCCAGATTAGGGGTCAGTGGGAGCAGTGTTGTACAGGCAGGTTATTCACAGGAATTGCTGTATTTTCTAAAATTTACATTAAATATTTAGCATTAAAATGTGTTATATATTTACATGTAAATAGGTTTTTTGAAAATCTAAATACATCACTTCTCAGCCTTTTGGCTAAGATCAAGTGTAAAAAATCTAAATACAGTAGAACCTCCATAATTGACCACTTCCCTACCTCAACCACCTCCTTAAATTGACCTAATTCTCATAGACTGGATGTGCCCCAGGTGATATCAGTACAGGAGGCCTAGTTCCTCATGATGACTCCTTCTGCATACTGACCCATTTGTTATAGTCCCCTGGGTGATCAATTTACAGAGGTTCTACTGTAGTTAGCATTTGAAGTACTGTAATCTATAGTGTTTGCAAATTAGTGTGGGATGTTAGATACTTTTTGCAGACTAAATGAGGAGTATTTGAGATATGTGTATGGGCTTAAAAACTATGCCTGCACTTCCTTCTCTTCCTGAACAGAGATTGTCAGGTGCATAAGGAGGTAACCTCTGAACTTTCATTAAATACATATGGAGAATACATCATCTATTTCCTAAGGAAAGTTAAGATAAAACAATGGACCACACCCAGCTCTGGGCCTGGCACCCATGTTTATTTGTTCTTTTTCCTTCTACAGCAGCGGTTCTCAACCTGTGGGTCACGACCCCTTTGTAACAATGAAAATACATCCTGCATATCAGATATTTACATTACAATTCATAACAGTAGCAAAATTACAGTTATGAAGTAGCAATGAAAATAATGTTAAGGTTGGGGGTCACCACAACATGAGGAACTGTATTAAAGGGTCGCGGCATTAGGAAGGTTGAGAACCACTGTTCTACAGCTTTCTGTACCATAGTACTTTGACCTTCCATAGTCACTTAGCCATGTTCTCTTGGGTCTTCATCTCAAGTCTCTTCCTAGAAGCCGTCTTCAAGCTCAACTAGCACTGGCCTCCCTCTAAGATCCCACCACAACGTTCATCAAATGTTAGTGTACCTAATCACCTGGGATTTGTTTCCTAAATGCAGATTCCAAGGCTCTACCTCAAAAGACTGTGATTTCTGTATATCTGCCTGGGTGTGTTCCAGGAATCCACAGTATTACAAGAACCACCTGCTACGTAGAATTAGGTAGTTAAGAACCACACCCAGAGAAACCTGAGATCTAAGAAAAACTTGTTTCAGAAGTCCTCTGGCTGCATTTTCTTCAAATACAGTTTGGGGACCCAAACAAAGACAGCTGACCTAGTACTCCACCACCTCATCAAGCCTCAAACTGAGCTGACCCTGAAACCTGAAGCAAGCTCATCACTCATGCTACTCATTTCTGTTCTGCCTGATGATGTGAAAGTAACATTTTTACTAGACTAGCACCCATCTCTCCTTTCTCTGCTAATTCCCTGGATTCTCCCTACACCTAGCCTACAGGTGTAAGCAAGACTAACCCCTCCTCCATCCAAGTAAAAGGCCGGCCTCTGGGACATTTACTAGAACAAGCGGGAGGGATGCTCTTTCTGCAGAACTGCTAACTAATAGGGACCTAAGCCTGGAGCTACCTGGACCAGTCTTACCTAAACTACCTGCCTGGGAATGAAACAAGGGAGATGGTGCCTTCCTGACACTTTCAGGCCCCTGGAGTTCCTGGTAATGGGGATTACCATTTGGTAATCTCTTTTTGCTCTAAGTCAAAAATTTCTCCTTGCAATTGAGAGTTGGGACTAATACACAGAGCCAAAACCCCAAAATGAAGGTCCTTCCATTACCAGCTCTCTTCTTTTATCCCCACATTTCTCAGCACGGAGTCTCTCTCTCTGGGCTGTCCCAAACAAATCCCCACTCTCCCCGACGTCACCTCCTTGCCAGAACTGAAATCCTTAGAACTCAGTTTCTCATGTCCCTGTAAGCAGGGGGCCTTGCTCCTTACAACCACATTCCAGCCCACTTTGTTTCTATCCTTTGTAGGGAAAAAGCCCTTTTCTCTGAGAATTTTTATACAGCTCTGTTCTTTACTGCTGCAATCCCAGTTCTATCAGACCAACCCTACAACATCCATCCCTGTTTCAATACTCACTCTAACTTCCCTGTTCCCAGAGTCAGCCTATGATGAAAAATCCTCAAGTAAATGTGTGCACTAGTGCCACTGCAAATACTGTATGTATAAGGTGGCCAAACAAGCGGCATTAGTAGTCACAACAGCTACATTAGAAGCATTGATTGATGACTGTCTGCTACTCACTGCCCTAAGCACTTTAACCCTCAAAACACCACCACCACGATTCCTATTTTACTAAAGAATGTAACTGAGACCCGGGAGGTCTGTAACTAAGTTGCAGAGCTCACCCAGGCGGCACTAACATGTCACAGAGCCCAGCCAGTGCAGCGGCCGTCGATACCCCACTAAATGCTTCGTCGCACTGGAGCAGTGGGTTCTTTGGGGAATGGGAAAGAACCGGAGGGAGGGAAGAGAAGAAAAGAGAACCGTGGCGGTAAACTCCGGAAAGGAGGCCACTGCGCGCACACAGAGATACTTCCTGGTCATCGTTACTCAGCACTTTGTGGGTGCAGCAGGCTGGGGCCAGGGCGTGGCGGGCTTTTTCGAGGAATCCAGCAGCCCTGCCTGCTCGGTCCCAGGGCTGTCCCTTTGTCACGAGTGGGCGCAATCGATTAAGGCCTGGCTGACACATTCCCAGGTGATCCGGAGGGGTCTGGGAGTGGCCACCCGCCTCCCCGCTGCTGTGCGGAGCGTACGTGTCCTTTCGGTCGCTCGATCACCACTTTCAGCTGGGATTCCGGGAGGAGGCGCCCCGGGCGTCAATGCAGATGGCAGGTGGACCCCGGGCTCCTTGGGGCGCTTCCGCCATCGCGCCTCGGGGGGCGGGGCCGACCCGGGTGTCCCCGCGGGCGCGGGAGGCCCAGGCGCACGCGTCCCCGCCGCACGCCCCGCCCCGTCACTCCCCGCCCCGCCCCTTCCCGTGGCTATAAGACGAGGCGGGAGGCGCTTCCTCCTGCAAGCTCGTTCCGGCTCCTTGGATCCGCTAACATCGGTTCTTACGGTCGTTCGTGAGAGCTCCAACAGCCAAGATGGTGAAGCAGATCGAGAGCAAGGTATGTGCTCCTGGGGACGGCCAGGGCGCAGTGCGCAGGCTCTGTAGCCGGGAAGGACACGGGCAGGAGGAGCGGAGGCCGCCCCTCCGAGTCCCTGGGGCAGAGGGACGCGCGGTGTCTCGGCCTGGGATTGAGAGGAGCTGGGGCCTGGGCGCGCCTGAGACTATCCAGCATGCGCTGGGGGAGGGGAAGAGACGGACGAAGGTCCCTAGACGGCGGAATTGAGGTGCCCAGAGCTGCCCCGCGCCCTGTGCGCCCGGGAGATGCCGGTGCGCAGGGAGCCCGCCGGGGGTTCCCACACTGAGCCTCCTGTCTTGGGAACTCCAATTCGGGGAAGGTGAGGAGATTGAGGGGGTCTGCCTTTGGCTCCCTTCTGTATCTGGATTGGAGCAGAGACAAGGTGATGGAAGGCCCCTTGCAGAAGGCACGGATCACTGGCCGCCACTCCCTCTCCCCGTGCGAGGTGATCTGCCCGCGTGGGGTGGGGCGAGCCCTACAGGCGGGTCTAGGCCAGAGACTCCCGGCGGCCCCCAGCACAGCACAGCCCCGAAAATGATGCGAATTGTATCCGCGCACACAGGGTGGATCCTGATTGGAGACCCTCTAGCGCGTGCGGGTCCAGCCCGGGGGCGGAGGGCTCCGGGTGGCCTCAAGGAAGTGAGGTCCGTGCTGCGCCCACGGGACTCCTCCTCCTGCGGCGCCGGGCGTGTTTCCGGCAGCTCTGGCTTTGGAATGACTCAGTCCCCGAGGTTAAGCCCAGGGGCGTCAGCTGCCCTACCTGTCTTTCATTCACCCACAGTCTCTGAGTTTTGCTGGAGCGAGGGTTCCCCCAGAGAGCAGCCGCGCCCAGCTGTTACGGCCTTCGGTTACCCTGATCTTGGTTCTGTCCTTTTAAAAATGCCCAACGCAAAACAGTGTGCTGGTATTTGAAAGTTCCTGCAAGTCTATAATCTTCCAGACTGGGAAACCCAGAGCCTAGCATACCAAAAATGTTTCTTCAGTGCAGAGTCAGAAAGGTGAGCAGGTGCTCACCTTGACGATGCTGGAATGATAGCAGACCGCTGGGCTAGCGTTTACTTGGCAATGCCCCCAAACCCACCCCACCCCTCTTAGAAAAGCAGGGTAGGGCGGGTCCTTCCCCGCGGGAGCGCCCCAACCAGTTTGGTGCTGGGTGGGCTTCAGCGACGTAATTTCTCTGTAGTGGTCCCTCATCCTTTTGTTCCTTTGATTATTATTGATTCCCAACATTTCCCGGGATATGTTGATTGTCATTGTCGACCTGTATCTTCTTGTCCTTTATTAGTTTTTTCTTATTGGGATCCTCATTTTTTTTAATTGTGTGAGCTTTTGTGCTAAAATTAGCAACCTCTCATTTGTTGAGAAAGAGTTTTGTGCCCCATACTTTTTTTCAGCACCTATTATGTGACAAATTATTGATCTGCGCCGGGTGAAGGGAGGGGTTGGAAGCTGGGGTTCTGTTCTTCAGGGTCTGGCAACCTCATCAGTGTAACTGAAATAGTAGGAGCCAGAAAACCTTTGAGTGGTCTGTAGTACGTGTCTCAGAGTCCATACACTGCAAGCAGTTAATTAGGTGTGCAGGGTGACAGGAAATTTGCTTCTCAAAAAAAAGCACGACCGGCTGACACCCCCACTCCCACCCCCAAACCTTGCTAATCAATTAATCTTCCAAATCGTTATCCAAAGTCATTCATAGAAAGTTACACTGATTTGATTATTTGTGAATAAGCCTTAAATTTTCATTCTGATGGGCTAAATTATTGCCATTGGCCATCCAGATCAACTCTTCGAGACACTCTGATGGCCATTTAAGGCCACTAGGATCTATTTCAGACATAAATGTAATATGTATGTACTATAAAGGTGATGAAGAAACCAACACAGGTGGCGGGGTGTTTGTTTTGTTTGTTGAATAGTGACACCTAGCATTTATCAAACTCCCCTACACAAGGCACTTTACCAAATACCTTAGAAAGCACACATTCTTCTTACCTTTGGAGCAGGTATGTTTAAGAAAAGAGATGGTAGACTCTGCTATTATTTATCTATTCCAACTACATTGTATTGTTTCCAGATGATTTGTGTCAGTCATGGGAACATTTATTAATCCTGATTATTAGTTTCTGGGCCTTTGAAATTGTGGTTTGCTTCTTACTGAGAAAATCTTGAATAATTTTCAAGCTAATATCTGTTTTAGGCAAACTCAAGTATTAGAAGAGCATTTGTACATAAAGCCTGCACATAACTGGCTTCATAACTAGGTATTCACTTAAGCACATAATGTTGCATGTCTCTATTCAAAATTTAGATAGTTTTGCTTGCATTTGATTCAAAACTTTGGGGAAAGCCTTGAGTATTTGAAATACACTCTTTCTTGCAAGTTATCTCATCAAGTTTTTACTGAGAATAACCATGTTCAAAAAAAGAATCCTGTGTATCCCACCAGACATTGGTAATTCTTGACCTTTTTCTCTGTTTTACCACCTAGATCTTACAGTAAAGAATGACGGTTTGACCTTCTGAAAATCACAGTAGGGAAGGTTTGAATGAAAGTGGTCTTGAATGAAGGTCGGTGCCTATAGCTCAAGTGGCTAATGTGCCAGCCACATATACCAGAGATGGTGGGTTCGAATCCAGCCCGGCCTGCCAAACAACAATGACAATTACAAAAAAAAAAATAGCCAGGCATTGTGGCGGGCACCTGTAGTCCCAGCTACTAGGAAGGCTGAGGCAAGAGAATCACTTGAGCCCAGGAGTTGGAGGTTGCTGTGAGTTGTGATGACAGGGCACTCTACCCAGGGAGGTAGCTTAAAGCTCCGTCTCAAAAAAAAAAAAAAAAAGTGGTCTGGAACAATCAATGATGGTTTAGAGAAATAATTTCTATACTTCTAATTTACTCTCCGCTGCACACCCCTCAGCATCACCACACAGGGTTGAAGGATCTTCATAACTAATAAAGTTACCAAAGTCGCATCATACCATTCTCAGGAACACCATTTGTGAATTGTTTCCCCAAAACCATGAGGTAGAAAATAGAAATCAAGGGAAGTGACTGTACTACTGGAGAATTCACATTCATTTTTTGTTGTTGGGGTGGTTTTTCGTTTGTATTTTTACCTTACGGTGTTTTATTTATTCACCTTCCTTCAAGGGGAAGGGAATGTTAGTATTTGATTAAACCAGTTTGTCCTGCATTTTTCTTTTGAAGAAAACAGATTTTAGATATAGATGTTTGTGCTTTTGATTTATCTTCATTGCCTTGGTTTTGGTTTTGGTTTTGGT
>CAUYON010205286.1:0-21084 GCA_963573935.1 Arctocebus calabarensis | reverse complement strand
GTTGTTTGGCCATTTTTGGTTGCAGCCATCATTGTTGTTTGGTGGGCCCAGGCTGGATTTGAACCTGCCAGCTCAGGTGTACGTGGCTGGCGCCTTAGCCCGTTGAGCCACAGGCGCTGAGCCAATCTCTCGTACTCTTGTATCTCTGTGGCATCTGTTGTTATTTTCCCTTTATCATTTCCTTTTTTTTTTGAGAGAGAGTTTTACTATGTCACCCTTGGTAGAGTGCCATGGCATCACAGCTAACAGTAACCTCAAACTATTGGGCTTAAGTAATTCTCTTGCCACAGCCTCCAAAGTAGCTGGGCCTACAGGCACCCACCACAATGCCCAGCTATTTTTTTGTTGCATTGTCATTGTTGTTTAGCTGTCCTGGGCCTAGTTTGAAGCCTCCAGCCTCAGTGTATGGCACTGTAACCACTGTGCTATGGGCGCTGAGCCCCCTTTATGGTTTCTAATTGAGGTTATTAGAGATTTCACTTTTTGGTTTCTGATTAATCTGGCCAAATGTTTATTGATTTTATTTATTTTTTCTAAAAGCCAACTTTTTGTTTTGTTGATTTTCTGAATGATTCTTTTGTTTTCAATTTCATTAATCTCTGATTTAATTTTGGTTATTTCTTTTCATCTGTTGGGTTTGAGATTAGATTGTTTTTCTTTTTCCAATTGCATAAGATGGTTCATGAGTTTGTTGATGTGCTCTGTTTTGGTTTTTTGAATGTAGGCATCTAATGTGATAAATTTCCCTCTTAAGACTGCTTTTGCTATATCACATGGATTTTGATAATGTGTGTCTTCATTGTTGTTATTTTTGAGGAATTTAACGATTTCCTCTTTCATCTCTTCCTGAACCCAATTATCATTCAGCATAAGGTTGTTTCATTTCCAAGTTTTTGTGTAGAGTTGAGTTCCACCTTATTGTCTTGTGGTCTGAGAAGATACAAGTTGTAATTTCTGTTCTTTTAATTTTACCGAGGTTTGATTTGTATTCTGCTATGTGGTTGATTTTGGAGTATGTACAATGGGCTAACGAGAAAAATATATATTCCTTAGCTTTGGGATGGTGTGTTCTGTATATGTCTATTAATCCTATTTGTTCTATGGTCACGTTTAAGTCCTTTGCATCTTTGTTTAATTTCTGTTTAGAGGATCTGTCCAGTTCTGTTGGAAGGGTGTTAAGATCCCTGACTACTATGGTGTTATAGGATATCATATTGCTCAGACCCATCAAGATCTGTTTCATGAATCTGGGAGCATTTAAGTTGGGTGCATAAATATTAAAAATTGAAATGTCTTCTTGTTGAATTGTTCCTTTGACCAGTATAGTGTCCATCTTTGTCTTTCCTAACTTTAGTTGCTTTAAATCCACTTGTATCTGAAACTAAGATTGCAAGCCCTCATTTCTTCTGATTTCCATTTGCTTGAAATACTGTTTTCCATCCCTTAACCCTGAGTCTTGAATTGTCCTTCAAGGCTAGATGTTTCTCCTGGAGATAGTATATGGATAGCTTGTGCATTTTTATCCAATGAGCCAGCCTGTGCCTCTTCAGTGGTGAGTTCAGTCCATTGACATTTTTTGAGAGAATTGATAAGTGTGGTGGTGCTGTATTCATCCTTATTTTGTGAAAGTCTGCTGTGTAGTATTATTCGTTGGGCCATTGTGGAAGCTAAGTTTTGACCTTTAGCTTCTGGGTATTTACTTTGCTGGTGGCCCATTGTGGTGGTCAGTGTTGGGAATAGGTCTATTTCCTATAGAGCTGGTCTTGTTGTGGCAAATTTCTTCAGTACTTGTATATCTGCAAAAAATTTGATTTCTCCATCACTTTTGAAACTTAATTCAGCAGGATGCAGAATTCTGGACTGTAAATTGTTTTAAGAATGTTGAAGGTGTGTGACTGTGCTCTTCTGACTTGGAAGGTTTCAGTTGAAAAGTCTGCTGTCTTCCTAATGGCTCTGTAGGTCAGTGGTGCTTACTATTGGCTGCTTGCAGAATTTTTTCTTTCATCTTGACTTTAGACAGGTTCATTATAGTGTGTCGTGGAGCAGTTGTTTGAATTGAGATGACCTGGCATTCGATAATCATCTGAAGGGAGTATGTCAGATCTTTAGCAAAACTTGGGAAGTTTTCATTTATGATGTCTTTAGGACAGTTTTCTTCCCCTTCAGAAATTCCTATTATTCATATGTTTGAATACTCATGGAGTCTCGTAGTTCTCTAAGTGTCTGTTCTTCTTTCTCTCTCTTCTTTTCTGCCTCTTTAACTACCTGGGTTAACTCTAAGACTTTAACCTCCACTTGGTATCTGTAGCTCAGCATCTAGGGCACCAGCCACATACACCAAAGCTGGCAGGTTTAATCCCAGCCTGGGCCTGCCAAACAACAATAACAACTACAACCAAAAATAGCTGAGCATTGTGGTGGGTGCCTGTAGTCCTAGCTAATTGGGAAGCTGAGACAAGAGAATCACTTAAGCCCAAGAGTTTGAGGTTGCTGTGAGCTGTGATGCAACAGCACTCTACCAAGAGTGACGTAGTGAGATTCTCTCTCCAAAAAAAAAAAAAAAAACAAACCCCAAAACTTTATCCTCTAGCTCTGAGGTTGTTTCTTCTTCATGATCTAACATATTTTTGACACTTTCTACTGCCTCTTTACATCCCCTGATTATCTCCTTCATTTCCTTAAGTTCTGCCATATCCTTTCTATATTTTACATATCTCTCATTTGATTTTTGATTCTGTCTTTCCATTTTCTCATCCATTCCTTCTATTGTCTTTATCATCCATATTTTAAATTCCTTTTCTATCAAGTCCATTAATTCTTTATAGGTGGAGTCATCTGCAGTAGCTGCCTGATTGTCCCTTGAGGAAGTTCCTCTGGTTTAATTTTTCATGTTGCCTGAATTTTTCTGTTGGTTCTTCCTCATGTGTTCTTTCTTCTTGTTCACCTCCTTTTCCTCATTTTTACTTCTCACTGCCTCCTTTGTTTTAAACTGAAATCCTTGTTCTTTTTCATTTTCTTTTTTTTGAGATAAGAGCCTTATTTTGTCACCTGTGGTAGAATGCTGTGGCTCACAGCAACCTCAAACTGTTGGGTTTAAGAGGTTCTCTTGCTTCAGCTTATCAAGTAGCTGGAACTACAGGTGCCTGCCAGAACGCCTGGCTATTTTTAGAGATGAGGTCTCACTTTGGCTCCAGCTGGTCTCATACTGGTGATCTCAGGTAATCCACCCTCTTCAGCCTCCCAGAGTGCTAGGATTACAGGTGTGAGCCACCGCACCTGGCCAGAAGTCATTGTTCTTTCTTTTTCCCTTTGAGACAGAGTCTCAATTTGTCACCCTCGATAGAGTGCCATGGAGTCATAGTTCACAGCAACCTTAAACTCTTGGGCTTAAGTGATCCTCTTGTCTCAGCCTCTTAAGTAGCTGGGACTATAGGTGCTTGCTAAATGCCCAGCTATGTTTTAGAGTCAGGGTCTTGTACTTGCTCAGGCTGGTCTTGAACCTGTGAACTCAGGTAATCTAGACCTCCTAGAATGCTAGGATTACAGGTGTGAGCCACTGTTCCTGGCCTGGAAGTCCTTGTTGTTGATGATAATATGCTGCAATGTGTTGCCAGGACACCACATGGTGCTGTGGTTTTTTTTAGGAGACAGAGAGCGTAGCCAGCAACCTTTATGGTCCTTATTCCAAACTTAGTTACCTTTGGTGACTGTCTGATTGTTTCCTCAGCACTCAGACCCTGCCAGGTTGGGATCTTAAAACTCTCAAGAATCCTTTCGAGGCAAGTCTCATAGTATCTCTGAGTCCAGTTCCTCTGGGTGTGGGAGTCCCTCAGCCTGTCTCAAGAGTGGAGTTCTGATGCCAGCAGTCAGAATTAAAATGGCCATGCTTTAGGCTCCTGCTAGGACTTTCTCATAACCTTCCCACAATGGTAGCCCCCTGGCCTCTGAGACTTTCTCAATATGGCTGCCTCGCCAATTCAAATCTGGTTGTTTTATACTATTAGCATCTGCTCACTCTTTTAATCTTGCCACTCAACGTGCAGCTTCTCCAAACAACTGACACTCCAGAAAGGCTTCCTCTCTTCCCATACCTCTATGGAGGGGGGTGCAGTCTATCTCAGCCAGTCACAGTTACTTGCCTAATTCATCAGATTTGCACTGCTCTGGATCATACACTGTATCCAGCTCCCCATCTCCTTGCTGTGCTCCTTGAGCTATGACTCTGGGTAAAGTCCTTGCACTAGGTATGGCTGGGTTCTCTCTTTTCTCCCAATCATTCTAGGAGAACTCAGCTGAATGACCTTTCTGGCCTGCCATCTTGCTCCACACTCCCAAACTCTTTTTTTGTTTGTTTGAACCATACCCTGTGAAGCCCTTCTTGAATTGGGTGTGACCCATAGCCCTTTTATCACTCTTCTAGTCAGTAATGGTCTTGTAGGCATAATCTGCAAACACAGTCTCTGGAGTTCAAATCCAGTTCCAATGCATGTTGACAGTGAGTTCTTTGGCAAATTGCCTGACTTCTCTGTGATTCAAATTAAATGAGATAAATTATGGAGAAACTTTGCAGCAGGATTTATAGATAATAAATGCTCAATAAATATTATTATTATTTTTAGAGATAGAGTCTCACTTTATCACCCTCAGTAGAGTGCTGTGGCATCACAGCTCACAGCAACCTCCAGCTCTTGGGCTTAGGTGATTCTCTTGCCTCAGCCTCCCAAGTAGCTAGGATCACAGGCACTTGACAGAATGCCTGGCTATTTTTTTGTTGCAATTTGGCTGGGGCCGGGTTTGAACCCACTACCCTTGGTATATGGGGCTGGCGCCCTACTCACTGAGCCACAGGTGCCACCCCCAAAATATTATTTTAGTTGAGCAAGGGAATATATAAGAACACATCATAATACACTGAATGCTAACTCCATGCCCAACTCATAATATATAGTTTCTGTTTCTTACATATAGTCTTATGTAGTCTATGCTTGAAAATTATATTAAATGCCCATTATATAAGTCCTAATGTAAGCACCACCATTAACATGCTATATCTTTGACAGTTCTGATACTAATAGAATAAAATATTGTTTGTCACAGAACCCATTCTCTTAACCAGCTTATTATAATGTCTTTTACTTGTTGCTACCACCAGACTGAGCTCCATGATTACAAGGACTTTGACATCTATGTTCCAAAAACCTGATACATATTAGATACTCAACATTTGTTTGAATGAATCAATATTTACCATAATCTATTGACAGTATAGTGTTTTATAGGTTACAAATTGCTTTCATATATATATAGAGAGAGGTGTGTGTTTGTGTGTGTGTGTATCTTTATAAGAATCCTGTGAAATGGACAGAGCAGTGCAGGTATAATTTTATTTTAAAGATGATGTTAATTAACTTGACTGGTACATTTAAATCCAGATCTTTGTAGCTCTGTACAATATTTAGTTCTGTCTCGACACAACATTATTTCTGTCTTAGTTTCATGTTTAACTGAAAGGCGCATTTCAAAAGCTTGTTAATATGAATTTAAAAATTATCTTACTTTTTCTCTGCAATCTGAGAAAGCAACAGCATATGAAAACTTCTGATAATTTGTGCAATTACACTCCTCCCGATTAGAAGCATTAGCGCATTGCTTGAATTTACCAGCTTCCTGCAAATACAAGTAACATAGGTTGACTTTCTTTTTTGTAGTGCAGGATTTCTGTAAACTGAGTAAATGTTCAATTTATATTTATTTCCTGAATAAATAAAATTTCTAAGAAGTTAAAAGGGAGAAAATCCATTAATAAAGAGAACAAGTATAATAATTCTGAATATTCATAATTTGAACTCTGGTTTTGTTCAGCAGCTTTCCAGTTCACCTCAATGTGGTCGCGTGGGACCTGGAAAGTGTGTGTCATTCTGAATTCTACACATCAGGACACCAAACTAACTGCTGCTGGCCCCTCCCATTGCAGGCATATGAACTGACTACAAGGAACAGATTTGATGGCCCTGGGCTGAAGACTCTGCAGCACACTCCCCAAACATACTATTTCGTGCTTGTCTTTTTTCATGGCATTCTTTAATAAGAGTTAAAATCTCCACTATCTGTTCATTTGTCGTTTGCTTTTACTTGATCATTCTTGCTGGACATTGGTTTATTTAATTAGTATTATTTTAAAAAATTGGCTTTCAATTTTTCCTTAAAAAATTATATTCCTTTTTTTTTTTTTAAGAGACAAAGTTTCACTTCGTCACCCTTGGTAGAGTGCTGTGGCGTCACAGCTCACAGCAACCTCCAGCTCTTGGGCTTAGGTGATTCTCTTGCCTCAGTTTCCTGAGTAGCTGGGACTACAGGTGCCTGCCACAATGCCCGGCTACTTTTTTTTTTGTTGTAGTTTGGCTGGGGCTAGGTTTGAACCTGCCACCCTCGGTATATGGGGGCCGGTGCCCTACTCACTGAGCCACAGGCGCCGCCCCCAAAATTATATTCTTCCTTCAACTTTCTTTGGGATTACTATTTCCCTGCTAGCTTCTTTTTTCTTTGTTTTTGAGGAGATACAATTCACTTTTTTAACCATTAAAGGTGTAAATTCAGTGGATTTTAGTGTAGTCACAAAGTTTTCTAACCATTACCATTATCTGATTCCAGAACATCTTTATTACTCCCACAAGGAAGTATCTGTTAGCAGTCACTGTCTATTTCCCTCTTCCCCTACACCATGGCAACCACTAATTTATTTTCTATTTCTGTGAATTTGATTTGCTTTTTCTGGACATTTCACATAAATCAAAGTATTCAATATATGGCATTTTGTGTCTGGCTTCCTCCACTTACACATTGTTTTTGAGGTTCATCCATGTTGTAGCGTGCCTCAATACTTTTTTATTTTTATGGCTGAGTAATATTCCATTGAATGGATATAGCATATTTTGTTTATTTATTCATTAGTTAATGAACATTGGACTGTTCTGCTTTTAGCTACTATGAATAATACTGCACTAATGTTTTGTTTAAACATATGTTTTCAATTCTCTTAGATATATTTGATAGCTTAATGGTTGGGTCATATGGTAATTCTAAGTTTAAGTTTTTGAAGAACTGTCAAACTGTTATCTACGCAGCTGCACTATTTTACATTCCTACCAACAATGTATGAGGGCTCCAATTTCTTGAAGCACTATTTTCTCATTGTTTCTCAATGTTACTGTAACTTCAATATTATCATAGCTATCCTAACAGCCTTGGAGTGGTATCTCATTGTGAATTTGATTTGTATTTCTCTAATGACTAATAATATTGATCATCTTTTCTTGGGCTTGCTGGCCATTTGTAAAAACTGTCTTTCAATTTTGCCTTAAAAAATAATATTTTTCCTTCAACTTTCTTTGGGATTATTATTTCCCTGCTAGCTTCTTTTGGAGAATATTTGGAGAAATATCTATTCAAAACTGTTGTCCATTTCTAAGTGAGCTGTTTGTCTTTCTGTTGTTGAATTGTAAGAATAGTTTGTATAGTCTGGACACGAACTCCTTACCAGATCATGCTTTACTTACTGTATAGAAATACAACTGACTGTACTATATTATGGAATTTATTAGTTCCATTTGTTTCGTGTGTGTGTATGTGTGTGTTTTAGGATTATATATATGTATGTCTCATGTCATCTATGAGCAAAGATAGTTTTACTTTTTCTTTCAAACCTGGATGACTTTTGTTTCTTTTTCTTGCCATGGCTGGAACTTCCAGTAACATACTTAGAAGAAGTGGTAAGAGCCTTATATTTTTTTCTGCATTTTTTTCAAATTAATATAAGGGTACATAAATTAGGTTACATTGTATGCATTCGGTAGGTAAAGTCTGAGTTGTAGTTAAGTCCTTCATCCAGGAGGTATACCATATTCCTTACATTGTATGCATTAGGTGGGTGCTTACTGAACTCCTTCCTCCTCTTCCCCTCTCCCTCCTTCTTGAGTTTAAATATGTTTTTCTTTTGTGTGGGCCTGTAGTTGTTCATCAAATAGTTTCAAATTAGTATTGAGTACATGGGATGCTTGCTTTCCCACTGTTTAGGCAAGAGCCTTATTTTGTTCCTCTTTTTAGGGGGAAAGCTTTCAGTCTTTCGCTATCAAATACCAAGTTAACAGTGGGTTAATGAAAATAACATTTAGGCTTAAGCATTTGTAGATGGCCTTCATCAGGGTGAGAAAGTTTCTTTTTTTCTTAGTTCATGAGTACCTTTTTCATGAAAGAGTGTTGACTTTTTTCAAATGCCTTTTCTAACTCATTCAAGATGATCATCTGATTCCCCCCATTAGTGTATTAGGGTGGCTTATTATATTCATTAATTTTATGTTAAATCACCCTTGCATTCTTCAGGCAAATCCTAGTTGGTCATTGTGTATAATTTTTTTAATATGCTATTACATTTGGTTTGCTGGTATTTTATTGTGGAGTTTTGCATCTATATTCATAAGGGATATTGGTATCTAATTTTCTTTTCTTGTAATTTTTTTTTTTTGAGACAGAGCCTCAAGCGAACACCCTGGGTAGAGTGCTGTAGCATTACAGCTCACAGCAACCTCCAATTCCTGCGCTCAAGCGAGTCTCCTGCCTCCGCCTCCCAAGTAGCTGGGACTACAGGCGCCTGCCACAACGCCCGGCCATTTTTTTGGTTGCAGCCATCATTGTTGTTTGGCGGGCCCAGGCTGGATTCCAACCCGCCAGCTCAGGTGTACGTGGCTGGCACCTTAGCCTGTTGAGCCACAGGCACCGAGCCTCTTGTAATGTTTTCATCTGGCTTTAGTATCAGACCTAGTAGAATGAGTTAAGAAGTAATCCTCATACTCTATTTTTGGAAGAATTCAGTAGTGAAGCCATTCACTTCTGGACTTTTCTTCATTTGTAGGTTTTTGATTATTGATTCAATTTCTTTCTTTTTTTTTTGGCTGGGGCTGGGTTTGAACTCGCCACCTCTGGCATATGGGGCTAGAGCCCTACTCCTTTGAGCCACAGGCGCCAGCCATTGATTCAATTTCTTTATCTTTCTTAGGGCTGTTGAAATTTTCTGTTTTATCTCAAGTCAGCTACGTTTTCATAAATTTCTCTATTTCATCTAGGTTATTTAATTTGTTGGCATACAATTGTTCATAGTACAAGCATATCTCAGAAATATTGTAAGTTCAATTCCAGACCATTGCAATAAAGCAAATACCTATATTGCACTAAAGTCAAAAAAACTTGTTTTTTCAGGGCATATAAAACCTATGCTTACACTATTCTGTAGTCTACTAAGCATGTAATAGTATTATGTCTAATAAAATGATGTACATCTTTATTAAAAATACCTTATTGCTAAAAATTAAAATGGTCATGAGAACCCTCAGAGTCATAACTGTTTTGATACCTCAATATTGATAGATGCTGACTAATCAGGATGGTGCTGAAGGTTGGGGTGGCTGTAGTAATTTCCTCTTTCAAACTTCCTTTCTTTTTCTTTCTTTCTTTTTTTTTTTTTTTACAGTTTATGGCTGGGGCTGTGTTTAAACCCACCACCTCCAGTATATGGGGCCAGTGCCCTACTCCTTGAGCCACAAAGGCTGCCCACCTTTCTTTCCTTTCCTTCCTTCTTCCTTCCTCTACCTCCCTCCTTCCCTCCTTCCTTCCTTCCTTTCTTGACAGAGTCTCACTTTAGTCACCCTTGGTAGAATGTTGTGGCATCTTAGCTCACAGCAACTACAAACTCTTGGGCTGAAATGATCCTCTTGCCTCATCCTCCCAAGTAGCTGGGATTACAGGCACCTGCCACAATGCCTGGAATTTTTTTTTTTTTTTTTTACAGGCGGGGTCTTGCTCTAGCTCAGGCTGGTCTTAAACCAGTGAGCTCAGGAAATCCACCTGCCTTGGCCTCCCAAGTGCTGGGATTAAAGGTGTGAGCCACTGTGCCTGGCAGCAATTTGTTAATATAAACAATGAGGTTTACCATGTCGATTGACTTTTCCTTTTATAAAAAATATCTGTGTAGCATGCAATGCTATTTGACAGCGTCTTACCCACAGATAGGATTTCTTTCAAAATCAGAGTCGATCTTCGCAAAATCCCCCACCTCTTTATCAACTAAGTTTATATAATTTTCAGAATCCTTTGCAGACATTTTAACAATGTTTACAGCATCTTCATTAGTTGTAATTTCCATCTGAAGAAATTACCTTTTTTTCTTTTTTTTTGCAGTTTTTGGCTGGGACTGGTTTGAACCCACCATCTTCAGCCTATGGGGCCAGTGTCTTACTCTTTTGAGCCACAGGTGCTGCCAGAAATTACCTTTTTTTCATCCATAAGAAGCAACTCCTCATTCATTCAAGTTTGATCATGAGATTGCAGCAATTCTATCACATTTTTTTAAAAAATAACTTTATTCAAATTAATATGAGGGTACAATATTTAGGTTACATTGTTCTCACTTCCAGGGTAAAGTTCCTTTTGTAGAAGAGCCCTTCACTCAGGGGGCATGTTATATACCCTCACAATGTGCACATTCAGTGTGATCTTGATTCATGCCCTTCCTCCTTCTGCCATACGTCCTCCCCCTCCTCCCTCCCTCTTCCCTCTACCCTCAACTTGGACTGTAGTAGTGTTCTATTGTTGTTAGGACATGTAATTGTTTATATATTGATTTCATATTAGTATGGAGTACAATGGATATTTGTTTTTCTATTCTTGTGATACTTTACTAAGAAGAATGTATTTCAACTCCATCCAGGTAAATGTAAAAGATGTAAAGTCTCTATCTGTTTTAATGGCTGAATAATATTCCACAGTGTACATATACCACAGTTTGTTGATCCATTCATGAGTTGATGGGCACTTAGGTTGCTTCTGCAAATTGGCAATCCCAAGTTGAGCTGCAAAAACATTCCAGTACAAATGTCTTTGTGGCAAAAATGATTTTTGTTCTTCTAGGTAGATACCTAGTAGTGGGATGGCAGGGTCAAATGGAAGGTCCACTTTTAGATTTTTGAGGATTCTCCATACTTCTCTCCAAAAAGGCTATATTAGTTTGCATTCCTTCTACTTGAATTTAATTGAGTTTTTCTCTCATGTAAGCATGTAGTTTATGATCCTCTAGTTTCTATTTAGTACTGAGTATATGTGATGCTTGTTTTTTTTTTTCTTTTTCTTTTTTTTATTGTTGGGGATTCATTGAGGGTACAAAGAACCAGGTTATATTGATTGCATTTGTTAGGTAAAGTCCTCTTATAACTGTGTCCTGCCTCCAAAAGGTGTCACATACCATAACTCCCCCCACTCCCTTCCTCCTTCCCTCTCGTTAATCCCCCTTCCCTCATCCCCCCCACAGTGTACTAGGTCATTAATTGTCCTTGTATCAGAATTGAACATATGAGAATCTTGCTTCTAAGCTTTACTAAGAATAATGTGTTCCACTTCCATCCAGGTTAATACAAAAGATGTAAAGTCGCCATCTTTTTAATGGCGAATAGTATTCCATGGTGTACATACACCACAGTTAGTTAATCCATTTCTGGGATTAACTGTTTAGGCTGTTTCCACATTTTGGCAATTATAAATTGAGCTGCTATAAACAGTCTAGTGCAAGTGTTCTTATGGTAAAAGGATTTTTTTTCTTGTGGGTAGAAGCCCAGTAATGGGATTACAGAATCAAATGGGAAGTCTAGTTTGAGTTCTTTGAGGGTTCGCCATACTTTATGTGATACTTGTTTTTCCATTCTTGTGATGCTTAGGAGAACGTTGTCCAAATATGCCCAGATTGTTACAAAAGATACAAAATCTCCATCTCTTTTGTGGCTTAATAGTATTTCATAATATATACATACCACAATTCATTAATCCAGTCATGTGTTGAAGGGCACTGGGTTGTTTCCACATCTTGCTGATTGTGAATTGTGCTGCTATAAACATACCATGAATGTTCTTTTTTTTTGAGACAGAGCCTCAAGCTGTCACCCTGATAGAGCGCCATGGCATCACAGCTCATAGCAACCTCCAATTCCTGGGCTCAAGCAAGTCTCCTGCCTCCGCCTCCCAAGTAGCTGGGACTGGAGGCGCCTGCCACAACAACCGGCCATTTTTTGGTTGCAGCCATCATTGTTTGGCGGGCCAGGCTGGATTCGAACCCACCAGCTCAGGTGTACGTGGCTGGCACCTTAGCCTGTCGAGCCACAGGCGCTGAGCCCATACCGTGAATGTTCTTAAAGGCATCTAGAATGGTGAATCCTTACCAGAAGGTTTTCAATTGATCTTGCACAGATCTATTACAGGAATCATTATCTGTGGTGGCAACTCCGTTATGAAATGTTATTTCTTAAATGATAAGACTTGAAAGTCAGAATTAATCCTTGATATATGGGCTAGAGAATGGATGTTGTGTCAGCAGGAATGACGATAACATGTAGGCATTAGCATTAGGATCTGCTGTCTTCAAACTCTCTCACTCATTATGTTCCAGGATGAATGTTCTTTGAGCTCTTCAAAGACACTGAGTCTTTCCCCAAGTCAACCCTTTGTGGTGGTGTTCCCTCAGACTGGAATGTTTTTTGGTCCCTGTACCCCATTCTATGTTTCCATTCTCCCTTCTTTTAATGAGTTAACTCCTAGTCATGTCAGTCTCCACTCAGAAGCACTTCCTTAGGAATGTCTTTCCTGACCTCTTGATACACAGTCATATTGCTTGTTTTGTGTCTAATTCTACTACTGGTCTATCTTAAACTTTAGGGTAAATAGAATCAACTGCAGAGATGTTTAAAAAATGCTAATTTCAGAACTGTACCCTATAATTTCTGACTTAGTAGTTATGAGGTGAAATTGAGAAAGCTGCATTGCAAATGTATTTTCTGGTTCAGATTATATAGGGTCATGCTGTTTAGAAGCACTGCACTGTAAGACACTATTTAATTTGTATAACTCTGTCTTTAATACCCTTTTCTCCCTGATTGCATATGACAAAAAGTACACACAGACCTTTTTTTCTTTTTCTTTCTAGTGTTCATTATTTAATGTGTGGTCCAAGACAACTCATTTTTCCAATATGTGGCCAAAAAGAAAAAAAGTTTGGACACCCCTGTAACCAGTGTAAGAAAAGTTTTTACTATGAATGAGATGGGAAGACAGTGTAGAGTTTTGAAGATGAGAAACACCATTTTATGTTTGTGTGCATGTGTGTCTGTGTGGATATAACTGTGTAACTATATAGGTAGGTAGGGGCATTTGTCTGGAGAGAGATTTCACAGGCGTCTATGAAGTTTCCTGGGGAAGCTACCCAGGCTATATTTTTCCTCTGAACATAATGGCTCTTCTCTGTTCTCTCTGCTTCACTCATTCCACCTCCAGCGAGGGAGGGTGCTACTGGGTTTGGTTATTTTCTAGCAAAGTCTTAGCAGGAGTTTACATGTGCCTACATCAGCATAAATAGTCTTCTTTCCTTTTGGACACCATTCCTTGTGCAAGACACAAGATGCGAGATGGGTCAGGGGCTCCTTTCATTTGAGAGATGTTTGTGCTCCACCTATGAAATCTAAATGGGAGTTGGGAGAGTCAAGGGGATGAAACCCATTTAGATTTCTTCACTCTAAAACCATATCCAGGAGGAGATGTAAAAGGAGGCAACTAAGCAGTAGGAGGAGGAAGAGGAGTAGTATTACTACTACTATTATTAGTAGCTACACTGTATCATTTAATTTCCACAGCCAGGTCTATATGTAATTTTACCAAATGACTTCTGGAATTCAAATAAATGCTAGTTTATTTGTAGAAAACATATTTACCTTTGACTTATAAAATAGATTTCTTGGTATGGGTTGGCTAGGATCTGCATGATAAAAATTATCCGTGAGTGGAATAGCAATTCCCATATTAGAAGGAGGCCTGTAGTTTATCTGCAAGTGATTAAACAAAGAAAATGTATAATTTATTATTATTTACTAAGTCTTCAAACTTTTCAGACTTTTCAGAAAACCAGTGAATGCAAAGTTTCCATTTTAGTTCCATGTATTAAAGTAAATTTCTACCGCTCCCTAATATTCCTGCCCCTTATTTTCTGGAATTTCAATAGCCTCAACCCATCGTAATGTAACTTGGATCTTGGAAATAAGTGAAAAATACTTTTAGTACCTAAAACAGTTGCCATAAAGTTAGTGCAATGAAGTTTGAACACTTTATAAAAAAGCCTTAGTGATGTAGTTAGTAAATAATTCTTCAAGTTTGATTATTTGCTTTTTGTCACAGAGAAAATTATAAGTAATAAGTTAGTTGACAAAATGTAATAACTTATATTCAAAAAAGAGTTGCAGACTCCAACAAGGCAACAATTAAAATTATTACAATGAAATGGGTCCAGTAAGGTATATAGTTGACACCTGAACAATGCAGAAGTACCCCTGCACAGTAAAAAATCCGCATATAACTTCTGATTTCTCCAAAACTTAACCACCAACAGCTTCCTGCTAATGGGAAGCCTTAACAATAACAAAAACAGTCGATTAAGACATATCTTGCATGTTTTATGTGTATGTATTATGTACCGTATTCTTATAATAAAGTAAGCCAGAGAAAATAAAATATTACTAAGAAATTCGTAAGGAAGAGAAAATACATTTATAGTACTGAACTCTATTTATTGATATCATAAGTTTATGCCATCTGTTTACAAGATGAGCCATCTGTCTGAAATGGCAGGCTACCACTGCTGTAGACCTCAATCTCTAGCCCACATCAAGCAATCTAACTTTTTCTTTTAAAATCATGACTTTTCTCTGCTTCTTTGGAGTACTCCCACACTAGTGGCACTTTGTATGAGTCCCATGGTGTTATTTAAGCTTTATGGTATTGCACTAAACACAGTCTCCAGAGCTCACTATTTACTGGAATATGCAATTTATTTATCTCTGCAACTGCTCATGCAGAGATTATTAGCATAACACAGCATTTCAAGTGAATACTAGAGACACCTGAGCTCACTGCAATAGCAAGAGGAGGTGGGCAATGAAATTATTATAGTAGTACGATGTAGATAATTTAATTAAATACCGCATCTTTACATTTGCTTACATTCTTTTTGATGCAAATGGTGCCAGGAGTAGTCTATAAATGTTTATGTAAGTTTTGATATATTTTAACATTTTATAATATATTTGTGTATAGTTTATGGTAGTAAATGATGAAATAGACTAGAATCTGCCTACATTGTATGCATTCATGACCTTTTCTTAATTTTTAAAATATCTCTAAGTTATGAGGTTTGTTTGCAAATTTTTTCAAATTATCATAAACCCTCCCCCCCCAAATTTTCAGGGTGTTTATTGAAAAAAAATCCAAGTATATCCCACGTAATTCAAACCCACATTGTTCAAGGGTCAATTGTACCAGTTTAAGACAAGTTAAATAAAGGCAAATAGCTGAATAGATCACAGAAGCTCAAGATGATATCCCATAATACAGTATAAAATGATATTAACAATGATGAGACTGAGAAAAGTCATTACTTCAGAAAGTTTTTACATCTTAGAAATAATAATCACATTCTCAAAATAACATGAAGATTGGAAAATAATGGTGAAGTGCTAAAATTAATGGCCAGGCAGTTATAGAAGAGTCATATAGCATTGGTACTCTGAAACCAAAATACTTAGAACTTTTACCGGCAAAGTTTTGATTAGGTTAAAACCTTGACTGTCTTGGTGAACTCCACGATTCCAGTCTTCAAGCGGGATAAAATAGCTAGGAATATGATGCATAGATTTGAGATAACTACAGCTGCTTTTTAGTGTTGGCACCATTGTTGTAACAAAGCAGTCAGAAGATGCTTCCCAGACAATAAATGCTAGTGAAGTTGAACCCTGGAAATATTCAAATAAATGAAGGTTATTTAAAGTAGCTGTTATGCACTGAACTGTGTCCACCCCAAATTCATATGTTGAAGTTGTAATGCTCGGGACCTCAGAATGTGACTGTATTTGTAGATTGAGTCTTTAAAGGCAAAGGGAGGTCATTCAGGTGGGCTATAATCCAATACTACTTTCAGAAGGACAAATATATTTTCTCTCTCTTTTTTTTTTTTTTTTTGAGACAGCCTCAAGCTGTCACCCTGGGTAGACAGCTGTGGCATCATAGCTCACAGCAACCTCGAACTCCTAGACTCAAGCGATTCTCCTGTCTCTGCCTCCCAAGTATCTGGGATTACAGGCACCTGCCACAACACCTGGCTATCTTTTGCTTGCAGCCATCATTGTTGTTTGGCGGGCCCGGGGTGGATTTGAACCACCAGCTCAGGTGTAGGTGGCTGGCACCTTAGCTGCTTGAGCCACAGGTGCCAAGTCAATATTTTCTCTTTTTATAAGAAGAGGAGATTAGGAAATAGGTAACACAAAGATGGAGCAGTGAACATATGAGGACACAGCAAGAGGATGGCCATCTACCAGCTAAGAGGAACCTCAGAAAAAATCAACCCTGCCAATATCTGGTAACCTCTAGAATTGTGAGAAAATAAATTTTGTTTTTTAAGTCACTGACTCTGTGGCACTTTGTTGTGGCAACCCTAGCATACTAATATAGTAACTAATAAAGAATGTAGGAAAAAAATAGGCTGAAAATAGAAAAAGTTTGACCATAGAGATCTGCTCGAGAGTAAATCATAACAGAAAATACTGTTTTCCAAGAAGAAACATATTCCAATCTAATTGGTTTCAGGAAACTTTTGAAAATAAGCAAGGATCAAGAACATGAGGAATATAATTAATAATTATAATGTATTATATTCAGTGATTATGCTAAATGAGTAGATTATAACAGTTGCTCTTGTCACAACAGGAAAAAATGAGTAGCTATGTGAGATGATGCCTGAGGACCTATGTGCAACATTTGTTCAGACATAGTAATTATTGTACTATGTACCTTAAAAATCATGTTGTATACCTTAAGTGAATATAATAAAATATATTCAAAAATAGTTTTAGAAAGAAGGACTTATTAAATAAATACCATTATATTCTACTCTCATCTTTGAGGCTTCTCTCATTCACTGATGAGTGCCTGAATATTTGCTTTGATGATATAAATAACTTTGGTTGGTATACATTTTGAAAAAAATAATTCACTTAGCAGTCACTGTATTTCATAAAGACAGGGTTTTGGTAGGATTTATGCACAGAAAATATATTTCATCCTTGAACAATATTAAACATTCAATAACATTTAATACATTACTTGAAATTTTTAAGTAATTTTGGAACTTTCAAAATATATAAATGTTGGCTCGGCGCCTGTGGCTCAATGGGCTAAGGAGCCAGCCACGTACACCTGAGCTGGCGGGTTTGAATCCAGCCTGGACCCGCCAAACAACAATGACGGCTGCAACCAAAAAATGGCCGGGCATTGTGGCGGGCGCCTGCAGTCACAGCTACTTGGGAGGTGGAGGCAAGAGACTTGCTTGAGCCCAGGAATTGGAGGTTGCCGTGAGCTGTGATGCCACAGCACTCTATCCAGGGTGACAGCTTGAGGCTCTGTCTCAAAAAAAAAATGGCCGGATGTTGTGGCGGGCACCTGGGAGGAGACAGGAGACTCCCAGCTACTTGGGAGGAGACAGGAGACTCAAAAAAAAAAAAAAAG
The DNA here is from genome assembly GCA_963573935.1 of Arctocebus calabarensis. Taxonomy (NCBI): domain Eukaryota; kingdom Metazoa; phylum Chordata; class Mammalia; order Primates; family Lorisidae; genus Arctocebus; species Arctocebus calabarensis. The sequence continues at coordinate 3,447 of CAUYON010205286.1, read as the reverse complement.
TATAAATGTTAGGTAACTGCAGTAGGTCTTAGTGGTGGTAGTTCTGCCCAGGTCCTGGATTCTGTAGCCATTACAAATACAAATGTATTTTTAATGTTCTTTTGCTAAAGATATCAGCCCTAAATCTAAGCATAGTTTTACTATTAAAGGAAATACAGGGGGCTTAAGATGTAAACTAAGTAAGATACAAGAAAGCAGACAGGGCTTGGCACTTGTAGCTCAGTGTTATGGCACCAGCCACATACACTGGGGCTAGTGAGTTCAAGCCCAGCCCGGGCTTACTAAACAACAATGACAACTACAATACAAAAAAATAGCCAGGCCTTGTGGCAGACACCTATAGTTCCAGCTACTTTGGAGGCTGAAGCAAGAGAATCGTTTAAGCCCAAGAATTTAAGGTTGCTGTGAGCTGTGATACCATGGCACTCTATCAAGGGTGACACACTGAGACTCTGTCTCCAAAAAAAAAGAAAGCAGACAGAAAAATCTGGAATGCTGAACATTCTATAGTACAACTTTTTAAAGGATTATTTGCAAAAATTATAGATTAACCATATAAAACCAATGTCTTACTGTTTTTGGTCTATAGGAAGGTGATTTAATATAGCTTAATTTAATATTTTTGTGGTGAAAAAGTATTTTATCTGAAAGGTATAATTTCCTTTAGTTTCATTTCAATTTTTCTTTTGCTAAGTTGCATAAATATTATATATATATCTATACATAAAACATTTAAAAATATGCAGAGCATAAACCTATTTTTATAAAATTATGACTGTTTTTCCTTCAATCTATTAATCCCTCTAAGTATATATTCTTACATACGTACTCATAAACATATTTAAAATGATGCTCATTAAATGTCAATAATCGTTGTAAAACTTTTTTATGATTAATACATTTTTTTTTTTTTGAGACAGAGTCTCACTATGGTAGAGTTCTGTGGCGTCACAACTCACAGCAACATCAAACTCTTAGGCTAAAGTGATTCTTTGCCTCAGCCTCCCAAGTAGTCTTGGATTATAGGTGACTGCCACAACGCCTGGCTATTTTTTGTTGTAGTTATCATTTTTGTGTTTAGCAGGTCCTGGCCGGGTTCAAACCCTCCAGCCTGGGTGTATGTGGCTGGTGCCCTAACCACTGAGCTACAGGCACTGAGCCGATTAATACATTTTTATAATTAAAAAAACTTACTTGACGTAAAAATTTGCTAGTTACAGAAATTTTTATTAGATAACTATCAGTATTATCAAAAGTGCCTTGAGCCTTAACTTCCATCAAAGTTGGGTTTCCAGTTAATACTTTGAGTAGTGGTACTTTAGGATTTCTAAGACCTATGGAAATAAGGTCAACAGTTAATATTACATAATGAAAATTGTAATCAAATTAATAATGATTGGCTAATCAGGACTTTAGAACATCTACAGAATCTGTTATGAAGGCTGTATAATTGCTGCATATACAGTTAGAAATTTACATGGAAACAACTTCACTTATTCTTTGACAAATTTAACTTTACAAATATATCCGCCAAAATATTGCTCCCTTATACCCCTCATTCCTCAGAAAGGTTCTCAAGTGAATATCAAGGTCTCTTGGATAATGTTGGTTACACTGAGTTGGCTGATTTTAGTAGAGAAAAATGAAGACTACATGCTCAATTTAAAGGGTTGCCAGTCAATTACTCACCAAGAGAAAACTTCTGGCCGTTTTATTTTTTTTGTAGTTTTTGGTCGGGGCCGGGTTTGAACCCAACACCTCTGGTATATGGGGCTGGCGCCTTTCTCCTAGAGCCATGGGCACTGCCCACTTCTGGCTATTTAAAATATGTCAGCAGGCCAATTTCTGCCTGCAGGCCATCAGTTTGCAAACTCTATGCTGAGAACTTTAAAGGAAAATGAAACTTGAAATGTCATGTAGTTTAACTGCCATCTTTAGTGATCAATACACCAAAGGTGAAAAGTTATAAATGTCTTACCTGAGGGCTCTTCTGTAGCTGTTTCCCTTAAACCAAAATGATCTGGTCAAGGCTTCTTAACCTTTAACTGGGGATTTTGTTAAAATGGGGATTGAGCAAGTTTGGTGTGCAGGCCTACATTTCTAACAAATGCCCTGGTGATCCTAGAGGGTCCAAGGACCACTCTTGAGGAGCATGGCAATTAAGTTGATTTGCTGGTTATTATTTAGTGCCATAAAATTGAATAAGGATAGCTGGCTGAGCCCTTTAAAAATTAATTTGATATATTTTAAAGCCAAAATAATTAGAAATTGTGGTCATCAGTGCCAGAGTGTAAAGAGATTACAATAGAACAGAATAAAAAAACTCAGAAAGGTCAAAATAATAGGTAAATTGTCTATTAAGATAAAGTTCCATTTTGAAATTGGTGAAGAAAAAGGACTAATGTTGGAATAATAGATAACCATCTACAATATACCAAAACAAAATTCAGATAGCTTAAAGAATTAAATAGAAAATTAAAGCCATAAAATTGAAACTGAAATTATTTGAAGGGAATATGGACAATTAGTCATATAAACCATACAAAAAGGATTTATAAGAGCTCCAAATAGAAGGAAGTTTTTCATGATATTTACCCCACAATATTAATGGAAATAAGTGTTCTCAATTTTTTTTCAAAGCCTATAATTTTCATTTATATAAGTGGTACTTGGTTCTGTTTTCCAAATTAGCCTTTTTAAAAATGCTCTTTTAATTGCTCTTTTTTAATTAAATCATAACTGTGTACATTAATGCATTTACGAGGTACAATGTGCTGATTTGATACTCAATTTGGAATGCTTACATCAAACTGGTTAACATAACCTTCATTTCACTTACTTATTTGTTGTGTTAAGACATTTATACTCAACTCTTAATAGTTTTGACACGTACCCTTGCATTGTGCACATTAGGTGAGGCCCACCAAATACCTTCCCTCCTCTCTTCCTCCTCTTCCCTCCTTCTTTCTGGACTATAGTTGTGCTTTATCATTCATATCAATGCAGAGGTGATTATATATTGGTTTCATAATAGTATTGAGTAAAACTTTGCCTTTATCCTTTCATTATGGTCCTGTATCTTCTTTTTCTAAGAGTTTTACACATACTTATTTTATAGTATCTTTCTTATTTTTCTATTATCTCAAGTTCTTGGACTTTAAATTTTTCTATTTCCTATGCCTGTTGATTCTATCTTATGTTGGGTCATTTCCTTATATCAGGGGTCCTCAAACTATTAAACAGGGGGCCAGTTCACTATCCCTCAGACTGTTGGCAGGCCAGACTATAGTTTAAAAAAAAAACTATGAACAAATTCCTATGCACACTGCACATATCTTATTTTGAAGTAAAAAAACAAAATGGGAACAAATACAATATTTAAAATGAAGAACAAATAAAGTTAAACCAACAAATTTACCAGTATTTCAATGGGAACTATGGGCCTGC